>QRDG01000399.1:35000-84264 GCA_012064385.1 Puccinellia tenuiflora
AAAAAACAAAAACATAATGTTCATGTAGTTAAAAATAGTATATTTGGATTCAAAATAATGTTCATGATATTTGAAAAAAATCACAAATAAAAATAGCTTCATGGTTTAAAACGTCTACCTTCATGAAATTCAAGAAAATGTCTACCTGGCTCGAATTAAATAAGTCACATATTTAAAAAATTGTCCACCGGTTAAAAGAAAATGTTCATGAGGTTTGAAAAATGTTCCTGGTTAAAAAAAGTACATTCATGGATTTTAGAAAATGTTCAAGACGTTCAAAAAGATGTTCGCAAGCTTCAAAAAAATCATGGGTTCAAAAAATACGTTCATGTATTTATTACGCTATTTTTTAGGGTGATTCTATCCAAAATGTATTGGACGTAATATGTCACCATCCAAGCTTCATGATACACACTAATGCAAAAACGACAAAAGAATGTCGTTGATGTTGTCTTTCATGAGGTTGAGCATAGACAACGCATGAGTATTTGAAGTTAAAATTTCGTTCAAGTTATTGTAAAATATCTGAAAATTTGAATAAAAATTAAAAATTTCTTTAAATGTGATTGTATCTAACATCCCATAGCTGACAACATTTTGAAATTAATGGACAGATTTCGAGGAGCAGGTGATTTAAAATCTCTCCCGACCGAGTTTTTTTTTTCTCGAGGGAATCTCTCACGGCTGAGTTTTTGTTTTCTTGAGGGAATCCAGCAACTTGGCTGGGCCTGCACATTCCGACATTTTGGTGCTTCGGAGCCCAATAGGATAGTTAGTAGCTGCCCGCGCATTTCACCAGCCCATTAGCCTGTCTGGCAATGCTTGCGCCCACTATCATCTCCTAATGTTGCGTATTTGTTGTTCTTGGCACAGCTTATCAAGCTCGTCCCAGAACTTAACAAATCTTGACCACTCCACCATCTTCCGTATAAAAGAGTTTTAGTATTACAAATATGATGTAAAAAGGTTTTAAGAAGATCTTTCGAACTACTCCATCCGATTCGGAAAAAAAATACCGTCAAGTCGTACTACAAATTGTATGTGTGTTATGTTGTTCCCTTGCGACAATTTTAACGGATCGGAGGAAGTAAAGAAAATTGTCTCTCTAAATAGGCTTTCGCCCCGCTTTATAAATAAAGCACCACAACCATACACTGAGTTCGAACGAAAGAAAATGCTGGGGCAACAGCACAAACATGCCCAATAAAAAAGGAAAAAGATAACTCTCGGGGGAGTAAGCCATCAACCGAGCGACGAAGCGAGATGACATCCAGCCTCCCTTGCGCCCTCCGAACTTGTCCCATCACAACGCTTCATGTCCCATGAATCACAAGTGCCAAGACAGTACCTCCAAGGAGGGATGCGACGTCATCACGACGCTACTGTCCGGATCAGCAAGCTAATCCTAGGGTTACCCCGGCACTCACGGGGAAGTGTAGAGGGGTAACACCGATGCCCTCCAAGGAGGAAGGCAACACCCGCAGGCGTCGTCACATCGGTGCCGAAACGCCGGCAAGGATTTCTCCCGATCCCCAATACTCAACCCCACACGATACGTGGACAGATGAAGCCTTCAAGGACACCGTGCACGGACAAGGAGACGCTGCGGCGTACGGACGACGATGAGTGTGACCGGCACGGCGACCCGCGGGGCTCGGCCCCATCCGGGGCCGTAAAGCCGCCTCCTGACCTAGGCTCGCCTGGCCCTAGTCTGGTGGGCACACCCATGGTCGTCGCCGCCACCAACACCGCCGCCCCACGACACACACCTTCACCCACCGTACATAGCCACCGACCCGCCAGCAAACCAGAAGGTCGACCTGCGAGCCGGCGCCCCGCCACCCTGCAACACCACCCACCATCGTGTGCGCCAAACGACACCATCACCATGGACCCGCCGCCACCAACGCCTCCGAATCTGGGCCCGGCTAGCCCAGATCTGGCAGCCCACGTGCCCGCCCAGGCCCGGGTAGGCCTGCCGGCCGCCTGCCAGCAGCGCCGCCGCCGCGCCCGAGCTCCACCACGTCCTGCCTCCACCAAGCGAGCGCCGCTGGATCCAGGCCCACCTGGCCCAGATCTGGTTGCTCCGCACCATCCAACCCTAGATCGGCTTGCGCCGAATCTGGGGCCAGAGTTCCATGCCACAGAGCCATCCCACCACCCACCTGCAGCCCGCTTGCGCCGCCGTGCCGACAACCATCGCTCCCGAGACGCCGGCCTACCACCAGCAGGTGAGAGCGTCCATCTCACGCGCCGAGCCAGGGAGAAGCGAGAAGGGCGTCGCCGTCCCCTTCCTCGGCAGCCACCTTGATTCGTCCGCGGCTGCCTCGAGAGACGGCGAGGAAGAGAGGGTGCGGGGAGGGGTGCGGCGGCGGACGGGCTGGGTCGCCCTCGAGTCGCCTGGAGGAGAGCGACCCAAGGGAGAGAGAAGTCAGTAAAGAAAATTGTGACCAGCTCATTAGCGTCTACTTGAAAATCTGTTATGGCTACAACATTGCAGGCTTGCAGCTGCGACGACACATCTTCCAAGCTAAGATATGATACTCACTTCGCAACAAGAGTTGTTAGAAAGCTCTGCTGGCAAAACAAAAAGTCTATTGGTTCTTCTCAAGCCCTCAACGAACTTTCTCCGGCTGAAGAGAACAACTAAACGCGGAAGAACTAAAACAAAACAACTCGTCATTTAACTAAACGTATTATACATAAAGTCGAACTGATATGATTACTCTACCTTACCAGTCACCTCACACGAATTGCACACGTGTTGATTTGCAACCCACTTAATTAACTTGGGTTCTTGTTGACGATAGACCATAGACGAGACCTTCTTCTTCATGATCAGCTCCATGCCAACCAAGTTTACCAACTGGGTTTACAAGTGTCCGGCGTTGTATACATTTCTGCCCCTATCAACAGATATCGACCGGTGGATCAGAAAATCAAGTTAGTTAGGCATTTTCCGGCAGCTATCTATATGCATGGACAGATAGCAGCCCTTTCAGTCTCAGTCCCTCCCTTTGATTTCCTCTCTTACGTACTCACAAGCAGCAAAGTCAAGCTAGAGTGCTAGACGAACAATGCAATGAATCATGGGAACAACACAATCATGTACTGTAGAGTCCAAAGTAAACGAACTAGCTGATTAAGTACACAGAAAGGTCACGGCGTGTTCAATCTTTGTGGATAGATGTCCACCTTTGCCCCATAACAACCCAGACTTTGTGGTTTGAATATGAGTATGTACGCATTTATACATCAGTGTGACGGTCACATATTTGTGTACATTTTTCTTTGTGAGAAAATACGTACGTGTGAACGTACGTACCTGACCATGGCTTTTATACATCATGACACTTATACAGTTATACGTACTTCCCACATCGATTTGAAGCTAGTACTAGCTTATTTCTACAGTATCTTGGAATTCAATAATCACCCAGACGTCAGATACACTTAATTGGCTTTGAGACCCAGATCGATCGGTCGTTAGGTAACAATAATTGGGAGAGATCGATCGACCTTGACCTGGTGATCATCCGGCGCCCGTGCGTGCGTACGTCGTCAAGTGTTCGGCGTTGAAAATCTAGCCACAGTTTGACTCAGCTGCACACGTATATGCATACGTACGTGCCAAATCTGTTGACCTCTCTGATCTGTACACGGACGGGCACCGTCTAGTCGGTTGATTGGTGTGTGATATGTGACGATTGGCTGACGATCGTGGGACGCGAGTAGTGCATGACACACTAGTAGTAGTAGCACGTACGATGGAATCTTGATTGGGATCGATGCATGTCCCCTAACGACCGGCTGTGTTGATCAAGCTACGTAGATATTATTGTGCCATTGCGCATCGATCGTTTTGTTGATTTGGTGGTGTCAACCGCTTGTCCGCTTGGCTTGCTTGGGAAAATGGAATGTTGCTCTACAGTCTTATTCCATGGATATGTGACCGATGGCATGGAGCTCCGGTCGATCCATCCCCACGTATCAATTAGTTCGGAAACAAATCAACTCCAGTCGATCCCCCATATCAACTAATTCCGACATAAATCAAACGTAAGAATTAAGTGCACCACATTTTTTTTAGAGAAAAGGCTTTTCAGCCCGATTTTATTAATTTCTTCGGAACTAAAGACACAAGTCCCTTCGTGAAGCTTAGCATATAGAGAATTGGTTGAGAACATATTTCTCCAATATCCAAGATGGAGAATCTTCGAGGACGGCCTGGCCCGAAAACGAACGATGATAGCCACCATAGCCTCGATATTATCACAAATACCAAAAAGTGCTAGGAAGATTTTTTTCAAGTGAGTCGTTCCCCAGCCAAACGCCCAACCAAAAAGCTATATTGCTGCAATTCCCCATGAGTTGTCTGGCTCCGAGCTGAACTAGGTGGTGTTGTTAAATTATATTTCCATAATTGACACCCTGTCCATGGTGACATAGATCCCAATCTCATGGAGTGCAAATATTTTTTTTTGATGATATCGCTCTTCAATTTGGTATTTGTGAACTCTAACCCCGAAACTGGTGCAGATTGGGCTCCAACTGGACCATAAGATATTTATGCATGTGTTTATCCTTCTACCATAAGAACCTTGACCGATCTTTATATAAAAAGGCATGAGTGCCATCACGGAGGAGGTAGAAACGCATGATGTACATTGGGATGTTGGTGAGACATGATTCAACAAGAATTGATTTCCATAGGTTCGAATCCTGCCATCTCTTTAATATGATTTCCTAATCCTCTAGTTACCCAATTTCGTAAATTTGAGTCACCTAAATATATGTAGTTTATATATGAAGATTGATGAGACAACAAGGTTGGATGTCGGCCTGAAGGCTTTAAAAATTGACTGATATCTACACATATTTCAGACAACTAGCAAACTAACACTCACATCTTTAGATCATTCCGAACAACTTAAATCAGTTAAAGAGTTTTTAACAATCAACTGAAATGAAATTCTACTACTCTATTAATAAGATAAAGATATACCGACTTCATAGAATTTTTTTTCCGATTTACCTAGTTGGCAACCGTCTTACACCTAGGTGCATGCAGTCTGCATCTTTTGCCACACTGCTAGGGTACCCTCTCTTATCACTCATAGAAAGAGAATACACACTTTAGCCATAGTAACCCTAGCCTCCATAAACACTTTAGCTACTATAAAATTTAGGCTTAAAGTTGAGTTTTACAATCTAGGGAAAGGCGTGCATAGAGGATGTGGCCACTATCCATACCATTTTTCGTAGAAGCTTGTCATCTCCTTGTTAGCCAATATCCTTTTACAACATTTGTAAAACAGATCTTTAACCAAAATTTGGACAACCTTCTATTCTACTTCAATTAATGCAAACAAGATTGTGTGATGTACCCTGGGTTCAGAGTTAAACAATCCTAGATATATGATCATCGAGTCTGACCAAAGCCTAACCAACAACCTGAGGGCCCTACATGGAAGCAACAACATTGACTTCACGAATAAAACAAGCGCGATAATGCAAAATCTAAAAAATTAAAGCTAACATATATTACACACAAAGTTCACAAGACCCATCAAACATTGCAATGAAAGAAAATTATGTTATTGGACATAATAAACGGTGGCGTCCCTTTTGACAGAGTCCAAGCTGCTGTTTGGGAACCCCAAGTTACTTGTCTATTGATGTTCATATTCAAGATCAATTCCTTATATCACTAAGCGAGTTCTGAAATTAACATTGCCTCACAAAACATGGTGAAGGCAAACATTATAACACTATATTTTTTTTCCTTTGTTTACTTCTTATATTCTAGGCAAAGAAGAACACAAAATATCCAGATTGTTTAGATCCAATTTAGTTTATTTTTATTTCTTTATTTTTTAATCTTTCTTTCTTGTTGTTTAACATATCACATTTCATTTGTGTTATTCTTATTTATTCATTTTGAATGCTTCTCATTCAGTTTAATTGTAATTAGTTATTAAATATTACAATGGATATTAGAATGCAGACTACTAATGTTAAACTCTTATTTTTGAACATTTATTTTTACTTATATAATATTGCTTTGATTATTCATGACTTATTAATTATTCTTTGGAATATTTCTAAGTTAATTTTTAGTTGTAATTGTGATGTTGGGATTGTGCTTAATTTATGCACTATTTTCTGATATTATATTTTATATTTGAATTGTTTTTGAAATGTCCCAAAATTAGCAACAGTCGTTTAGAATTTTCAATCACTTTGACAGAAGACCTAAAACACGGACTCGTCGATCGAACAAATCGGCGACCTCTCTGGGATTTAGTAGGAAAAATAAATTTCTATGACTTTTCATATACATGAATGTAATGCGTACACCGATATTCTACCAGTTTGAGTCTCTGAACAAGGTTCCGACAGTACATTTCCGATCCTAACACCGTGGTAAAGTAAGGCTCTTCTCGGAACTCTGCAATTGCCATCTCGAGAAGCAATAGTAATTTTACAGAAGTATTCATCTGAGCATATATATGGTACCACCGTCAAGATATGGTGGCGTCGCAGGGTGTCTAGCCAAACTATTTTATACTTAAATTAATTTTCACTGGTCGGTTAAAAAATATGATCACTCAATTTATCAAGTGAAATATATTTTCACACTGCCATAGTTAATTATCCTAGATTTTTAACTATAGTGGTACCTGCATCTCAAAAAATACTATATTCATATCGGGTCAAAGACACGGACATATTCATGTTCGAAACAGTGATCAAAGTTGTAGGCGGGAGGGAAATGTGTATTTGTCGAAGAGGGCGGGTGCATCGATCGATCTACCTACCACTAGTAGAAAAAGGGGCATTGGTCCCGGTTCCAAAGGGCCTTTGGTCCCGGTTTTCTAACCGGGACTAAAGGGTCGGGACAAAAGGGGGGGGGGGCTTTCGTCCCGGTACCTTAAGAACCGGGACCAATGCCCGTCCACGTGGGCGGGGCGGGGCGGCTCCGGGCGGGAACCCTTTGGTCCCGGTTGGTATTACCAACCGGGACCGAGAGTTTTTTTTTTAAACCGAATGTTTTTTTTTTGTTTTAACCGAATGTTTTTTTGTTTTAACCAAATGCTTTCTTTTTTGGGGGGGGGGGGGGGGGGTTTAAATCAATAGGTGCCGTCTCGCCGTGCCGTGCCGTGTTGTGCCGTGTCGTCGTGTCCGATGCCGTGTCGTGTCGTGTCGTGCCGTGTCAGTGGTACTACCATGCATTAATATTTGATTCATATATACATACATAACGTTTCTCACACGTCGAGATCATGTTTCATATATACATACATAACGTCACATGCCGACATAATATTTCTCACACGTCGAGATGATGTCAATTACATGTCCTCGGGCAAAACAAAATTTGCCGAGTGAAAAAATTCTCCATCTCTCTTCAGGACCGCGGAGTTAAAAAATCCCGCAATTTCCTCTTGAAGTGCTTTTAGGCGCTTCGATGGTATGAGCTGGTCCCGCATTCTCTCCATCTAGATCAATATGAATATGTGAGTTGTTTATAACTATATATATATATATATAGATATATATATATATATATATGAATATAATAATTTATGGATGGAAGTCAACACAATATGCATGGTAATAAAAAGTGAGAAGAGTGTATACATACATCACGCGTTCTTTTTTCTCTATTCCGCTCTAAGACAAAAGAGCGTATGTACTCGCAAACATAGAATCCACATAAATTTGTCCCAGTATCCTGCCTCAGACACCACTTTACAAAAAAATAGAATTTAATCAAATAATAGTGAAGCTTCATAATGGTATTGAAACTAGAATTAAAGAGTTGCTTCATAATGGAGCAATATATATAGTACTACTTACGTTGGTGGTATAAAAATACAGCTCCGGTTTCCACTCCCCTGGAACGATCTTGATGAACCGTTTCCAAACACTGCCCGCCAATAGAAAAATGATTAAAGAAGTTATTGATTAGTTGATATCTGAAAATGAATGACAGAGGTCGATATAGAGCGATAATGATTGAAATTACATCTGGAGCATATCTTGAATGCGTTGGTACTTTTCCATTGGTTTCCTTAGCGAGTCCATGACTTGAACGACTCCTTGGTCAACTCTAATGATTAGCAGAATCCAGTGGAAACTGCGCACGTTTATATGTCAATGACTCATCGGTTACACTAAAGATATGCAAAGCAAAATAGAATGGGTAGAAGGTAACACTCACTTGTTGACGTAAGGAAAAAGTATTTCTCCGCAAGTATTTTGGTTCACTAACCAATTGACCAAGCTATCCTCGGTGGTCTTCCAATTGTATTGTACGGTCACTTCATGAATATAATTTGGGTCAATGAACCCAGTGTCATAGATGCCCTTTTTTCTGCATTCCACAATCATCATTCTACAATACAAAAGAATATAGTGAGATAATTAAAGGCAATGAACGTGCAGAGCTGAAGACTTAATTAAATTGCAGAAATAAATCACTTACAAACAATAGGAACTGACGATGACTTTGTCGAGGGCATCTTGATTGAATAACTGAAATACTTCCGAAAACGGAATATATAACAAGTCATCCGTGAAGTAATGCTTTTTCTTATAACTCACCCAGAAAGCTTCATGCCCGGCCGCTGCAGCTTTCTCGTACCAGTGATGCAATCGACGCAATTGGTATGATAGAGAACTGATCTCCTCAGGTCTGACCAGGGACTTCTCGGGTTTATATGTCCATGCATACTGATACTGTTGCTGTGGTTGTACGAGCTGGGCAACTGTTTTAGTTGAGATCACCTTCAGCGGGGATATCGACTTTTTTGCCTGTTCTCCGAGCTGGGCCACTTGTTTCCCGCGTTTTGCAGCATAGAACTGCTCCTTCTTTAGTCGATCTGCCGCCTCCTTGTCCTCCTTCATCTTCTGCTTCTTTAGGAGATAGGCAGCCTTCTTTTCCTCGGCCTCTTGACTAATTGTCTTCAGCATGACACGATCATAGTCACCTGCCAATGGAGGTGACTTTGGCCGGGGATTGCTGAAATTTTTCAGAAATGTCTCAACTTTTTCTGGATCCAGTTTCTCTCTAGGCGGGGGCCGTTTCGGAGCTAACTGTTCTGTAATATGGGCACGCACCGATTCCTCGAGCTCCTCTGGAGTCAAGTCGTAAGGTCTCTTTGGAAGAGGCTTTAGCAACTCGCGTTCCGCTCGAGATAACTTATCTGCACGCGTCGACGTGAAGGATAGTTTCCGCTTTGACGAGAAGGTCTTTTCCCGGGGCGGAATTGAAGGACGGGACGTCGCGCGCGATGGACTCGCGACGGATGGGGCATCGAGGGATGGATCTTCATGTGAGGAGGATATATCTTGGGGGGATGAATCTTTAGGTGGGGGAGATGGATCTTTAGGCGGGGGAGATGGATCCTTAGGTGGGGGGGATGGATCCTTAGGTGGGGGGGATGAATCCTTAGGTGGGGGGATGGATCTTGCGGTGGGAGGGATGGATCTTGACGTGGGGGGGATGGATCATTAGGTGGGGGGGGATGGATCTTGAGGTGGGGGTCTGCTGCTGGATCGAGGAGTGAAGTTCGGAAACACGATGTTTTCCTTGTTCCAGAGAGCGATACCCTTCTCGACTTCTCCCAGTGTCTTCTCGCCGTCACCTCCGGGAATGTCAAGTTCCAGATTAGCATATAACGACACAACTTGATCCACCCCGACACGAGCATAGCCCTGTGGAATCCCTTCGAGATGGTAGCTTGCTCCAGCTGGATTAGGTAAAGCATAGCCGACCGCCACCTTGAAAGACATGTTCTTCATTGACATGTGTAGCTCACAGTCTGTCTTCTCCGTGATATCATCCACGGGGTAGTGAGCCGCCGGTTGAAATTGAGAATTTTCCAAATGAGTGGAACCCACGCTGCTTTTCCGCTGATCAGATGGGGCGGCTTGTACCTGGAGCTGAGATTCATTTTGCTTACTAATTGAGTCGAGTCGCTCCTGCTGCTCCTGCACCTTGCGTTCCAGTGCTGATAACCGGTCAGACTCCTGCTTCTTTCTTCTCTGACGGCTTCTATAAGTATCAGCGTCTTCCGGAAAACCTTGCTTCAAGGTGACACCGGCTCCATAGCCTCGTAATCGTCCAACGTGTTCAGGATTCCCGAGTGCTAGTGTCAGCTCGTCATTCTCTCTGTCAGGGACGTACTCTCCCCTGCGAACTTTATCTATTGCGTCCTCAAGTTGTTTGGTTATATACTCAATTTTTGCCTTCCATTTTCCCTGAGCAATAATCTTTCCTGTCTGTGGGTCCAACCCTGCCCCATGCGCGAACAACCAAAACTTGGACCTCGGGGGCCAATCCGCTGTCTGTGGAATGATCCCGTTATCAAGCAGTCGTGCTTCAAAGGCTTCCCACTTAGGCACGGCAGCCCTGTAGCCACCTGCCCCCAAATGGTGGTGATATTCCTTCTTCGCAGCATTTAACTTATTTTGAACCGATCGGGCCAGAGCGCCCTCCGATTTTCTTTGCTCCACAAATGTGGGCCACTGCTGTTTAATCTTCACTAGTGCTCCAGTGAAATCTGGATCCGTCTCCCCGGCCTTTATATAAGCTTTCCATAAGTTTTTCTTCCAGGTCCGGAATTGTTCGGCCATCTTACTAAGCGACCACTCCTTCACTTTGTCCATCAGGGGAACCGGCAGATCTGGCGGTAGGCTGACCTTTGTTAAGAGCGTGTTCCAACACGATGTTTTTAGCCTCTCCTCGACATAAGTAGCTGGGTTGTTTACATCCTTCGGCTTAATCCACTCTTCAAGGTTGATCGGGACAATGTCCCTTACAATAACCCCGCATTGATTAATGTATTTGCGGCGGTTGTCCATGGGTTCCAAAGGTTCCCCACTAGCACTAACTGTGTTGATCACTATCCTACGACCCTCCTTCAACGGCTTCGTCGGGCCTCGTTTCGGCAATGCAGTAGATGTGGATGATCCGGAGGGCTAAAAGAAAAAAATGGTTCGTTAATAACAACAATATACAACTCAAATAATACATCTAGTGTGATCGATGTACATAGGCTTATTATACCTCGCCAGAGTTTGTAATGGGCACTTCTTCCCCCTCTCTATCATTTTCTTCTTCCTGAACCCCCTCACCGGAATCGTTCAGAAATTGGGAGCCGTCATCTTCGCCGGTGAAGGCATCTTCTTCACCGACAGGCGCGGCCGCACGTCCTGCTATAAAATCCATGATTCGCAGTTCGGCCTCCTCATCTCTGTCGATGTCCATCTTCTGCACAAACCTTTCCGAGTCTGTCGCTTGCTAACCTGGAAAATAAAAACCTCTTTATTCATTGGTAATCAAAGTTATCCGGGGTTAGAGTTTTTTTTCATGCGAGCTAGTTCACGAGTTATGGGATTTTCTTCTCTATTCACATTAGTCATTTAGCATATGTTTTGACAGGAACTTTATCAACGAACAAGTGGGAATCGTCGTTGCAAACACTCAAAGTTAATACACTTGAGAAATTCATCATATATGTTTGAAAGTCATCTATAGGTGAAGTACTCACCACTTACACATTTAAAATTTATTCAAAAATATTATTTCAAACATAAATAGATAAGTTCCGTTTCATTTCCTTTATTTTTGAAGGGAAAATCCCAAATCATATTACATAAGGGAAAAAATCATGAAAAATACAACAAAACTAGGAATCAAATATACATAGTCATTTATGATACGAATTGTTTGTTACAAACTGTCTTACACTGGAGTTTTACAAATACATAAATACAAGAGGAAATTACAAAAGAATCGGCCTCTGAAAAGTAGTACTCCCTCTGTCCCTTTTACAAAAGAATGACACACAGTCACATTTGAAAGTACATATCTCCATTCAAAATAGCAAGCTACTCCATTTCATTTGCATCATGTGGATACTTATTAAATCGTCGAACTAGAAACTATATAGGCTGCTTGGATAACTTTCGAGTTGGAAAATGGGATCTTACTAATAAGACAATTGATAATGATTTTGGACAACTTTCTTCTACTAACACGACCAAATAAGCAACTATTAGATGCCAAAAACAATTATATCTTTGACAGAACAAATTAGTGACAAGAACAGATTAGTACCAAGTAAAATCATAGTTTGTGAAAATCAATTATATTTTACAAGAACAGTTACGTGCCAAGGACATTTTATACTTTGCCAAAGATTAGTTCATTCATCATAAACTTACAGAACTATTATTTGCACCAATTTTTGCAAAAACAGATTAGTGTCTTGAATCTTGATCATAATATTGCACAAAATATTTTCCAAGAATTTGATTATGCCGCACAAACAGAGCAAGGCATCACAAAGACAATTTTAGCAACATAGAAAATTCAGGATTGAGAGATGAAGAACGTAATCCACTAACAAAACACCGATCAATTAATGGTAGAGCTTCACATGATGCCACACACACGGGAATGCCAAATTTTGGTTCTGTGCATATTGCACATACCAATTTATGGAAAGGAGGAAATTTCTACATACATGAATTCACTATAAAAAAATCTGACACAAATGCTTGCATCTGTATCCAGCGAGCTAAACAAATTAGAATTATCAAAGAGACAAAAGGAACAAAATCACCACATGATAAGTGCAAAATTTGTAGCAGAGCCATGGAACTGAACTCTATGCATCTACATATTGCAGCAGCAGCTATATTTTGTGTTAGCTTTGTGCTTTTGACTGAATTAAAATAAAATGCACTCTCAGTTTACAAGCAGATACAGTACAAGCACTCAATCTGGTGAAGAGTGGAGGAGGGGGGGGGGGAGCTTACCGGCGCGAGGAGGATGCGGATAGGACGGTGGTGGCGGAGCACGTCCGGCGGCGGAGGCGCGGCCGGGAGAGGCGAGGCCGAGGGCGGAGGCGGGCGGAGGCCGAGGGCGCGGCGGCCGGGAGGCGAGGCGCGGCCGGGAGAGGCGAGGCCGAGGGCGGCGGGAGGCCGAGGGCGCGGCGGCCGGGAGGCGAGGCGGCGCACGGCGGCGGTGGAGAGGGCGCGCGGCGGCGGAGCAGCCTGGCGGCAGGGGAGAGGGCGCGCGGCGTCGGGGAGAAAGAGATGGAATGAGGAGAAAGAAGGAGGCCGAACCGCCCAAATCGACGCGGAAGGGACCTTTGGTCCCGGTTCCAGCCACGAACCGGGACCAAAGACCCTTTGGTCCCGGTTGGTAACACCAACCGGGACGAAAGGTCCCCCCGGGCCGCGAAAAAATGCGCGCGAAGCCCAGCGGGCCTTTGGTCCCGGTTGGTGTTACCAACCGGGACCAAAGGCCTTTTTTTTCTTTTTTCTTTTTTTGTTTCTATTTCTGTTTTCTAGTTTCTTTTTCTGTTTTCTTTTTCTGGTTTCTTTTTTGTTTCTTTTTCTGTTTTCTTTTATAGTTTCTTTTATTATTTAAAAAGTCATATAATCATTATCTTTTTAATATTTATTTTTCTAGTTTCTTTTTATTATTTGAAAATCATATCTTTTTCTAGTGTCTTTTAAAATGTTTCAGTATTTGGAAATCATTATCTTGTTAATATTTATTTTTCTAGTTTCTTTTTATTATTTGAAAATCATATCTTTTTCTAGTTTCTTTTCAAATGTTTCAATACCTAATTGCCCATGTGGTCATTACGGCAAAGAAAAAATAAGAGAGAAAAAAACAGAAGCCCATTACTACCGGTTGTCATGTGGCTGATCCAACACTGGTTTTGCCCATCCGGAAGCTTGCGCATCTGTCTTGCGTCGTCGTGAGCAGCAAATCGACCTTCGATCCAAGCAGCCGCAAGACTTCTCTAATGATCTAACGACCGTCCCAAAAAAGTGTTGGGAATGTTGTAGATCATTAGAGAGCCTTGCAGCTGCTTGGATCCGACCGAGGGGCATGGCTACGACTTCCACCACCACCACTCCCACCTCCTCGGCAATTCATCATTGTGTCACCCTAATCCAGTGGTTGGATTCAACCTACCTGAGGGCTTGTGTTTCCAACAGCGTCGTTGTGTTGTCCTTATTCACCGACCTACAGGAGGTGCCTCCAATGGCTGGCCGGTGAACAAGGACAAACACAATAATGCCAGGGAACATGCCAGCAGGTAGGCTAAATCCAACCATTGGGTTCGGTGGCAAAGGTAGACGCTCGAAAGAAACCGAATGATTTGTATTCGGTCTTTGCCTTCCGTACTCTTGTTCTTCATCTCCTCCTCGATCATGTTTGGTATTTATAGCTAAAAGATCAGGGCAACTCTTCATCTTTAGTCCCGGTTGGTAGATTGAACCGGGACTAAAGGAGCGTTGATATGTGTGCCATATCTTCTGCTTGAGATCCAACGGCTCAGAAGCGCTCGAAAGAAACACACCCTGATCCAACGGCCCACAAGCGCTCTAAAGAAACACACGATCCGTGTGCTTCCGATCAAACGGCTCACAAGAGCTCCAACGAAACACACGATCCATGTGCTTCTGATCCAACGGCTCACATATCAACGCTCCTTTAGTCCCGGTTCAATCTAACAACCGGGACTAAAGACGAAGAGTTGCCCTGATCTTTTAGCTATAAATACCAAACATGATCGAGGAGGAGATGAAGAACAAGAGTACGGCAACAGCGGAGAAGAAGCTAGTCAAACTAGTCCGGAAGGCAAAGACCGAATACAAATCATTCGGATTCGCCTGCATACGTCCAACAGTGCATTTTATATGCAGGCACTCACGAGCCACTGTTGGGCTGTATGCAGGTGAAACCGTGTGTTTTGTTCTATATCTAGGAATCCTTCAGTTCATCGACCGAATACAAGTCATACAAGTCATTTGATATGCAGGTAATCACAAGTCAGGTGAAACCGTGTGCATTTGATAAAAGGTTTAATACATTATTACACATCACCACCAACATCCCTATCTAGTGTGTCCCTTTCTTCTTCGTGTGTGTCCCTTTCTTCTGATTGCGTCGCAACCATGGACAATCTTCATCATTCAACGCGATGGTTGGGTCAGTTTTAACCGTGAAGGGGGGAATTTCATGAAAATTATTGTAATCTTCCGACATGTCCGTCTTGTCCTCCACTCCTACGATGTTTCTTTTTCCTGAAAGAACTATGTGGTGCTTTGGCTCATCGTATGATGTATTCGCTTGCTTATCTTTTCTTTTTTTCGGTCTGGAAGACATGTCCTTCACATAGAAAACCTGAGCCACGTCATTGGCTAGGACGAATGGTTCGGTGTCGTACCCAAGATTTTTTACATCCACCGTAGTCATTCCGTACTTCGGGTCTACATTTACCCCGCCTTCCAGGTTGAACCATTTGCACCTGAACAAAGGTACCTTGAAAGAAGGTCCATAGTCAAGTTCCCATATCTGCTCTATGTAACCATAATATGTGTCCTTTTTCCCATTGTTGTTTGTTGCATCAAAGCGGACACCACTGTTTTGGTTGGTGCTCTTTTTATCTTGGTCGGTCGTGTAAAATGTATTCCCATTTATCTCGTACCCTTGAAAAGTCAATATAGTCGACGATGGTGCTATGGCCAACAAGTATAATTGTTCTTCAACAGTGTTGTCATTAATGAGACGTGTTTGCAACCATCCGCTGAAAGTCTTCATGTGTTCTCTTTCAATCGATTCTCCAGGCTGCTCCGGGCATTTAGAGCGTAAAATATTCATGTGTTCCTGGATATACGGAGCCACCAAGATGGAATTATGTAGAACTGTGTAGTGTGCTTGATTGAAAGAATCCCAGTCCTTACACATTATTGCTTTCTTTCCTAGCGTGCCTATTCCACGCAGTCTCCCCTCATGGCGCGATTGAGGAACACCGATCGGCTTAAGGTCAGGAATAAAGTCAACACAAAACTCAATTACCTCCTCTGTTCCATAGCCCTTGGAGATGCTTCCTTCGGGCCTAGCACGGTTATGAACGTATTTCTTTAAGACTCCCATGAACCTCTCAAAGGGGAACATGTTGTGTAGAAATACAGGACCGAGAACATTAATCTCTTCGACTAGGTGAACTATGAGGTGCGTCATAATATTGAAGAAGGATGGTGGGAACACCAACTCGAAGCTGACAAGACATTGGACCACCTCCCTCTGTAAACCTGGTAGAGTTAATGGATTGATCACCTTCTGAGAAATTGCATTGAGAAATGCACATAGCTTCACAATGGGTACTCGAACATTTTCCGGTAGAAGCCCCCTCAATGCAATCGGAAGTAATTGTGTCATAATCACGTGGCAGTCATGAGACTTTAGGTTCTGGAACTTTTTCTCTGCCATGTTTATTATTCCCTTTATATTCGACGAGAAACCAGACGGGACCTTGATACTGCTCAGGACTTCAAAAAAGATCTCCTTCTCTTCTTTGGTAAGAGCGTAGCTGGCAAGACCTTGATACTTATCTGGATTCAGGTGGTCGTCTCGTTCGTGCATACGTTGGTGGTCCTGTCGTGATTCCGGTGTATCTTTTGTTTTCCCATACACGCCCAAGAAGCTTAGTAGGTTCACGCACAGATTTTTCGTCACGTGCATCACGTCGATTGCAGAGCGAACCTCCAGTATTTTCCAATAGGGTAGCTCCCAAAATATAGAGCACTTCTTCCACATGGGTACGTGTCCATCAGCGTCATTCGAAACAGATAGACTGCCAGGACCCTTTCCAAAGATTACTTTTAAGTCCTTGACCATGTCATATATAACATCACCATTAGGTAATTTAGGATTCGTCTGATGATTTGGCTCACCTTTGAAATGCTTGCCTTTCTTTCTTACGGCATGCCCTTTTGTAAGAAATCGCCGATGCCCCAGGTACACATTCTTGTTTCCCATATGTATACTTTCAGTCTCACCTAAACAGTGCGTGCATGCATTGTATCCCTTGTTTGACTGTCCTGAAATGTTACTAAGTGCAGGCCAATCATTGATGGTTACAAACAGCAACGCTCGTAGGTCAAATTCCTTTTGTTCGTGCTCATCCCACGTAGGTACACCTTCGTCACGCCACAACTGTAAAAGTTCTTCAACCAATGGCCTCAGATACACATCAATGTCGTTGCCCGGTTGCTTCGGGCCTTGGATGAGCACTGGCATCATAATGAACTTCCGCTTCATGCACAACCAAGGAGGAAGGTTATAAATACACAGAGTCACAGGCCAGGTGCTATGACTAGAGCTCTGCTCCCCCGAAAGGATTAAAGCCATCTGTACTTAGCCCAAATCTTAAGTTCCTTGCTAGTCAGCTGCAAATTCCGGGAACTCCCTGTCGATTTTTCTCCACTGCGACCCATCGGCGGGGTGTCTTAACATCAGGTCTTTCAAACGGTCTTCTTTGTGCCATCGTAACAACTTTGCATGCTCTTTGTTTTGGAACAAACGTTTCAATCGTGGTATTATAGGAGCATACCACATCACCTTGGCAGGAACCCTCTTCCTAGGGCACGGCTCACCCTCAACATTACCAGGGTCATCTCGCCTTATTTTATACCGCAATGCACCGCATACCGGGCATGCATTCAAATTCTCGTACTCCTCACCACGGTAGAGGATGCAGTCATTGATGCATGCATGTATCTTCTGCACCTCTAATCCTAGAGGGCAGACAACCTTCTTTGCTTCGTACGTACTGGGGGGTAATACGTTATCCCTTGGAAGCATCTTCTTTATTATTTTCAGCAATTTTTCAAATCCCTTGTCAGATATACCATTCTCTGCCTTCCATTGCAGCAATTCCAGCGTGGTACCAAGCTTTTTCTGGCCATCTTCGCAAGTTGGGTACAACAATTTCTTGTGATCCTCTAACATGCTCTCCAACTTCAACCTCTCGTTTTCAGTTCCGCTGTTTATCTGTGCATCAAGAATGGCCCGACCAAAATCATCATCGTGCTCATCAACAATGGGCTCTTCTTCAGCTTCGTCTTCCCCCATTGCAGTATCACCGTCTTCGGTGAACGTAGGATAGTTGTCATTATCCTCTTCTTCTTCATTTTCTTCCATTATAACCCCTCTTTCTCCGTGCTTGGTCCAACAATTATAACCGGACATGAAACCATGCTGCAACAGGTGGACGTGAATGGTTTTTGAGGTAGAGTAATCCTGCGTATTCTTGCAGACGCTACATGGACAAGAAATAAAACCATTCGACGGCTTGTTTTTCTCAGCCACACGGAGAAAATAATGCATGCCATTAATATAGTCGGGAAATCGTCGGTCACTATACATCCATTGCCGGCTCATCTGCATTATATAAATATATCAAAAACTATTGCACTACATGAAGAGTATATAATAGTGACCAAATTAGTTAATACAAGTTCATCACATTAAAACCAAAGTAAAGTAATTGTAATGCATAGTCCTCATAAAACATACATTAATTGAAACTAACATACAACTATCTAAATAATTTAAATCCAACACCAAATGCGATCAAAATCGCAACTAAGGTAACTACTGAACCAACAACATAATGGTACCAAGCCTCCTGACTAATGGAATATTTTCTAATCTTTTTAATCTTCAAGCGCATTGCATCCATCTTGATCTCATGGGCATGTGCGACGTCGGCAAGCTTGAACTCGTGTTCATCGATGATGTCGGCAAGCTTCAACTCCAATTTCATCTTCTCTTCTAGGCATTGCAGACGAAGATCTTCACTTCTTTCCAATTTTGCTTTCAAATCATTGTTTTCTTTTACAAAAAACTCGACAATAGGGTCGGTTGGAATTTCCGGTTCAACTACCTCCTAGATAAAAGTTTCTATGTCAAGTTGGTAGGTATAGTTGTTTTAAACACGAAATGAAACAAATAGTTATGAAAATATACCACATCCGAATCATAGACCGGACAAGGGCCGACGGGGGCGGATATCAAAACCATGACACTATACATATAAAAAAAACATAAGAAAAATATACAAGAAATAAATATGCTTTTAAATCATACATGTCATTTTTCTTAAAATAGAAGATAAAGAAAAAAAGCTCACCGAGGTGGTGCCGGTGACGGGACGACGCGGGCTATCGACGGCGGTGAGGACGGGACGACACTAAAATCCACAAATAATAAATTAATTTGAGCTCAAAATGCATATAAAAAATAAACTCTCTAACTTAGGCATTTCATCAAACACCTTGCTTGCACTACAAAAACTGAAATGAGCTAAACTAGCAACGAAATGAGCTAAAGTTGTAACTTCGGAGGAAAGGATGATGTTGCTAACACTTGAATAGATGGGGTGCCTTTAATCCTCACAATTGGTGCAAAAAAATGGGGATTAACTTGAGTGAGGGAGAGGAAAAGGAGGAAAAAACGGTGGAAGATGAGCTCAAAATGGAGATGAGCTCGGGTAGAAGAAGATGATATAGTGCAGGGAAGACCTTTGGTCCCGGTTCGTGGCTGGAACCGGGACCAAGGGGTCTGCACACCCTTTGGTCCCGGTTCCAGCCACGAACCGGGACCAAAGGTCCCAATAGAACCGGGACGATTGCTCCCCGGCGCCCCGGCCGATGGAACCGGGACCAATGACCCCTTTGGTCCCGGTTTTTTATTATTGCGGGACAAAAGGGCAAAACGGAAGGGCATTTTTCCACTAGTACGTTCGATTAAGACATACTGATAATACTATATAATATGCTCAGCATAAGCAGTCATCGAGAGGTGCCATATATATCGTTGACGTTTGGCTACGCAACAACCGATCGCGATCGATCTGCTGGTGAACGTACGTACACTAGCTCGGTTAATTTCTCAACACGCACATCATGTGGTATATATATTCGCCGCCACTGTTTGGGTCGTGGCAGCTTCCAGTGGTTCTCCTCGTCAAGGTCCAGCTCCGCCTAACAGTTTGCTACTGCTAGCCAAGCAGTCTTCTTGTTCTAAACGTGGGCCGACCGACTGTCCTGACCAAGATGGAGAAACAAAGCTAGCGTCAAGAAAGTTAGAGACAATAGTAGTATTTATTCTCTTGATTCTAACCGAAGCATCCGATCGATCGACACTACTGGCCGGCGTTGATGCGCTACGCTTGCCACGAAACGGGGACCCGCCGGAGTCGCTAACACACCACCTGACGGCGACGCCGCAACGGCCGGCCGGACTCACCTACAACAGAAAGAGCCACAAAAGGCACACACTGGCTAGCTTTGGCAAATTCAAACCTTAGAGTAGCTTTTCTCCCCTCTACGCGTGTGCATGCACCTTCCTTCCTTCTCATTCATGGAAATAAAGCGTATGGTTTTCCTATTCGTAGGTAGGTCGCATATCAAATTTGTTTGGGAATTTCGGCCTTGATACACATATAACCTACAAACAAAAGAATGTTGAATTTTTTGTTGTTGAATGTGCGCATACTTGCATATATACTAAATATTAGGCCAAGTGGTGTGGAACTTTAAGCAACCTAGATTAAAAGGACATACAAATAGAAATTAACAAAAGTCGATTAACTTTGCACATCTTTTTTTTCCACCATCCAGCTATTGTCAATTTAGAAGGTGTGGGTGCTCTAAATTCACCCTGTCGTAGTCAAATTGGCCCCCCCGTACCCTCTATGTCGGTGGTGACTGCCCTCTCCCTCCCCTACCGAGTGTGTGTTTAGTCATTTGTAATCATTGAACTGACGGGCTTAGAAACTTGTAGTTTTGGTAGTTGCTACTGTTACGATCGTAGGCTCAAAATCGATCTAGCAATGAACAAGGAATCATAGCACAATGACAACACCGAGATTTGTTAACGCAGTTCAGCAAACTCGCCTACTCTGCGGGGCATGACTACGGGCGCTCCTCCCCATTGATACCGCTGCACCGGCCGTCTTGGTCGCCGGCTCCCCTTGCGCGCCTGCTACTATCAAGTCACCATAGGTTACAACGTGTGGCGCCCCCCATTATATAGGAGGCCCTAGGATCCAACGTGTTCGACTCCAACACTACGTACCCTGTCCACACCTATTACAACTCCAAGTCCTACTGTAACCCTACTCGTACATAATATTCGACACAAACACAACAAACTCCACCTTGGCGAATATTCTCCACCACCTTGAGTTCATCCAAGCATCAAACTTCCATGTACTCCGGACTTGAGTTGTCTTCTTCGTAGCTTACCGAGAGCTACCCGACTAGTCTGCCCCAGACCCGCCGCCTCCGTGGAACACAACTGCTACTCCTGCAACTTCGTTCTCCATGGCTCCACCTACAACAGTGCTCCCTCGCAACTTGTAAAGATTCGAAGCCGTCCTCTCTCCCATCATCAGGGTCACCTCATCTTCCATGATACTCATGGTCTTCTTATCCCGATCACAACAGAATATCATACCACCATCATGAAGAATACCAAGCGAAATTAGATTCCTCTTTAGTCCCGGCACATACCTGACTCCCCGAAGCACCCGCTCTACTCCGTCAAACATCTTGATTTTGATGTCACCTACTCCAGCAACACGGTGGCCTGTGTCATGACCCATGTAGGCTATATCAAGCTCACTAGACTTGTACGAAGAGAACCACTCCCTATTGGGTGTCGCATGAAAAGAGCTAGCTGAATCTAACATCCACGCTTCACCTTTGGTTGACCGTCTGTCTGATACTAAGAGAACCTCACAGTTGTAGATCCTCGGCTAGAGTTACTTTTTTTTTGACAATACGGTAGGACCTGTGCGTCTTTTTATTGAGCATAAAGAGGATGAAAAACAAGTTATGTTACACAGTTGGCGCAAAGCCAATACCACGCTACGCCACTCTACCGCACGCCGCCACTTTGGGCGGGTGCACGATCACCGACCGAGGCTCGCTCTATCTCTCTATGAGGCCTACGTCAGCTACTCAACAGCACACCCCACTCATCCAGAATAGGGCTCAGCATCCGATCAGCGGGCGCGGCAATGTTCTCGGGTGAGCATCACCCCTAGAGTTACTTTCTTTCATGAGGTAAATGTCAGTCGGTGTTGGACCAGTTCTGTAAACCTTGGTTTCGTTCGAGCCAGTGGAACCGGGGCGGCTGCAACCACCCAGGTCGTCTCTATCTACAGAAAAAAAAAAAGACTTGCCCCATCCGGCATGTCAATCTCTATGAGAAACGAACGGTCACATATTCTATCAAAAACAGCACAAGAGTTACAATTTTACTTGCCAAGGCCGGAGACTTTGCTTCCTTTTCGAGATGAAAAAACAGCTGTCATTTTAGCGCTATAATGGGAGAAAACAGTAGAGAGTGCAAAAAAAGAAAAGAAACACATTCCACTAGAGCACAAAAGACACGCCAGGAAAGGAAAAAGGAAACAGAAATAATGCAGATAGAAAGAACAAAAACACAAACTGCACCCAAGACCGGTCGGTTGGTTCACAATAAAAATCAATGGACGCGTTTAATCCAGGCCGTAGACGCGGCCGATCGTACGGCGCCGGAAACGTGGGACGGGTCGTCCCACGCGGACCGGGGCTGGACCGACGACCAACCCCCGCAGCGGAGACGTGGGGCCGCTCGGACCGAACAGAAATGAACAGAACAGAGCTCCACACTGCAGGAAAGCAAAGTGAACAGGCGAACTACGGAGTACTTCTCTCTCAGGCAGCCGTCACTTTCCTCCCGCTGCAAAGACACCGCCATGCATGCCGAGCTTCCAAGCTCCTTTCCCCTATCCCACCAACCCACACGCATCATGGTCCATCCAGTTCCGACTACTTTATGTTTATATCTCCATGTATATAAACCCATCACGTAGCGCCACCACCAGAGATATTATCGATCGATCGATCATTGATCGAGGAGGGAAGAGGAAGAGGAGGAGGACTGGGAAGAAGTGGATAATTAGCTACCCATTATTTACAATTAATCCTTCCGTTATCTTCAGTTCCCATTCCTTAATTACCCGGGAGCAAGAGAGGAGCAGCTCCTGCTTAAGTTTGGAAAGCGTCGGTCCATTCTTGGCAACCCAGGCGGAAATTTGGGAAGCAGTTAATTGCTCATATCTTGAATTCAGCCGGCGAGATATCACCGCCGCCGGTGAGCCATTCTTTCTTTCTTCCACCGGCGTTTCATACCTTGATCGAGCAGAGCCCCCTTGTTCCCAACAAGGCCATCGATCGATCGACGCGTTCGAGCTTGCAGAGGAGACGTACTACGCTAGCTACGGGGAGGAATACTGTGTGTGGGTGTCGCTGAAATGAGCGATGTCACCGTGAAGCTGGTGCTGGCGGCGGCCGTGGTCGCGGCGTCGCTGGTGATGGCCTCCTCATCACCGTCATCATCGTCGCCGTCGCAGTCCCACGACTACGGCGACGCGCTGCGGAAGAGCCTGCTCTACTTCGAGTCCCAGCGGTCGGGCCGGCTCCCCTACAACCAGCGCGTCCGGTGGCGGGGCCACTCGGGCCTCACCGACGGGCTGGAGCAAGGGGTGGACCTGGTGGGCGGGTACTACGACGCCGGCGACCACGTCAAGTTCGGCCTCCCCATGGCCTTCACCGTCACCATGCTCTCCTGGGCCGTCCTCGAGTACGGCGACGGGATCGCCGCCGCCGGGGAGGGCGCGCACGCGCTGCAGTCCATCAAGTGGGGCACCGACTACTTCATCAAGGCGCACACCGCGCCCAACGAGCTGTGGACGCAGGTCGGGGACGGCGACTCCGACCACTACTGCTGGCAGCGGCCCGAGGACATGACCACGTCGCGGAGGGCCTACAAGGTGGACGCCGACCACCCGGGCTCGGAGGTGGCCGCCGAGACCGCCGCCGCCATGGCCGCCGCGTCCGTCGTGTTCCGACGCGCCGGCGACGCACACTACGCGCACCTCCTCCTCCACCACGCGCAGCAGGTACGCTGTCACGTATACTAACCACTACTCTGATCTCGTCACACAAAAGTTAATTAGCAGTAAAGCGAAATAATCATCAGACTAGACTAATTTTCCATAATTTCTATTGAGGAAAATTCTGCTTTAAGCTTTTGTAATTAGCTCGATCTCTTTACACACAATTCACATTTAAAATACTATGACACTCCACTAGCTAGCCGCGGCCGGTACGTGACAGCAAGCAGCTCACCGTCCATCCTACTCATACACATACATTTCAACAATATACAGTAAACTTCTAGTGTGTATTTAATTTCGTACGGTGTATAATACTTAGTAATTGACGTGTATTTCGTACGTATAATCTCTGGCGCAGCTGTTCGAGTTCGCGGACAAGTACAGGGGTAAGTACCACGAGAGCGTGCCGGTGGTGAAGAGCTACTACCCGTCGTCGAGCGGGTACAAGGACGAGCTGCTGTGGGCGGCGCTGTGGCTGCA
Organism: Puccinellia tenuiflora; assembly: GCA_012064385.1. NCBI lineage: Eukaryota > Viridiplantae > Streptophyta > Magnoliopsida > Poales > Poaceae > Puccinellia > Puccinellia tenuiflora. The sequence continues at coordinate 59,318 of QRDG01000399.1, forward strand.
CCGCGCCACCGGCAGCCGCGACTACCTCGACTACGCCGTCGACAACGCCGACGACTTCGGCGGCACCGGATGGGGCGTCTCCGAGTTCAGCTGGGACATCAAATACCCCGGCCTCCAGATCCTCGCCTCCAAGGTCAGTAAGTCTGAGTCAGCACATTCCTGACTGCCTTTCTTGCTTGCTATAACTGGTCAAATTTGATTACCTTCTTTATGCTTGCATTGCATGCGTAATCAAAATGGTTCTTTTCCAGCTCCGATTGCGCTCAAATTAAAGATAATACGTCAACACCTGGTCAATTAGTCAAAATATACTCTTGATTTAGTGGTAATTAAATAGGTGATATATGCGCCGATTTGGTTAATGAATTGGCATCCTCTCTCTGTCGATTTGGTTGTGCCACCGGTACGTTTTTGTATTGTTAGCATGAGGAGCAAGCCTGTTTGGTGCACCCTAGCTTTTGCTTAGCGACCCTCTCTGTCTAGCTTGCAAGCATGGCTACCCCGGCCTCTACCTAGCTTGCTTTCTTGCTTGTGATCGATTGAGTTGATGGATGCGCCATGCTCAACAACTCCGACCCATCTCTAATCTCTTGTTGGAGAATGCATAACACAAATGATGTATATTGCATTGTATATGCATTTCCTTAACATGCAGGGGGGAAATACACCGTCTTTTTTTGCGCGTATATCCAGTCGTTTATACGCGCTCATCTGGCACGCATATACATGTTCACTATTACTTTAGAATTTTGATCATGTGCAAAACATAGTTAAATAATTAGTTAGTTAGTTAGTTAAAAGCAGATGATAGTTATATATTCTTAACAAAAAGAAGAGGTTAATCATGGGGAGCAGCTGATGCTCAGCCCACCAAGGGAAGAAAGTGAGATGCCCGAATTGGTTTACTCTAAAAACATGGGGCCAATGCATGGAAGATCTTTTGATTTCCACCACCTGCGCCTTTGTCCTTTTGGCAACCATTTCCTAATGTGTTCCTTTCACATGTGCTTTTTGTAGCCACTATTTATTAAACCATCTGGAAACAGACATGTTTCCTAACCTTGGATTGTTCTATGGGGTCTTGTAGGAATGGACTGCCTTCCTAATCATAACTCCATTGACCACACCTCTCCTCTCTACCGCATTATGCTTAGAATGCAAGACAGCATGCATCTCTTACACCATGCACATCCACATGCCCATTTCTTTATTCACTCACACGCTTAACTCTTGCGTTCTTGCTTGGGATGTGATCTTTGAAAACAAACAATTTCAACTACCAACAGATACTCCAGCTGTACATCTTACTTGCCCAATTGGAATAGAGAAGCAATGGTCATTTCTTCAACTATTATATGAAAGTACATAATAAGTTGTGACTACTGTATAGAATATTCAATCGGTGGGGAGAGAAAAAGGAGTGGAAGCATGAGACAAAAAGATTCTACCAGCTTGCTACATATATATTTTTGCCAAGAAAAAAATTGTTACGTGTTTGGAGAACATAAGTATCTTGCGGCCCATACGGCCCAGATCTTATTTTCTTGCGTTCTCTAGGTTAAACTGGCTTGATCAATTTGTACAGTGTGTATGACACTGAAATTAGAGTCCACATCTATTGATGTCATTTGAAAAAAAGAAAAAAAATGAACGTAGGTGTCAAATTTCTGCCTTCACACATATAGTAGCAGACAAATGATGACAACGATCACACCTGAAGTCAACCTTACTATTTCAGTTTGGCACATAGTTGGACTGTTTGACTAAAAGGAGCTCATCACAATCTTTCTCACACGTAGACTTTATGGGACAGAATACTCCACACAAGTATTTTGGTAGAATAGTCAAAGAAAAGATGAGAGCTCAAATTTGAACTTTTTCATGCTGCTGATGCACATTTGGAGCTGTTTTAATTGGTAAAAAAATTCAAAGTAACTTGATCCGTGCAACTAAACTGACATTATTTCTCTGGATCATGATCAGCTGCTGCTGGAGGAGAAGGACCTAAGCTCAGAGCAGCGCCTGGTGCTGGAGCAGTACCGTTCCAAGGCGGAGTTCTACGTGTGCTCCAACATGAACAAGAACCCCGGCGGCGCCGCCCGCAACGCGCCGCGCACACCGGCGGGGCTCCTCTTCATCCGCCGCTGGAACAACCTGCAGTACGCGACCAACGCGGCCTTCCTCCTCACCGTCCACGCCGACCTCCTCGCCTCCCTCGGCGAGCCCCTCCGCTGCACCCCCGACGACGACGCCGACACCACGGACACGGGCGGCGAGGCGGCGGCGGACGTGGTCGTCCCGGCCGCGGAGGTGCTGGCCTTCGCCAAGTTCCAGGCGGACTACATCCTGGGCACGAACCCGGCGGCGACGAGCTACCTGGTCGGGTACGGCGCGCGGTACCCGCGGCAGGTGCACCACCGCGCGGCGTCGACGGCGTCGGTAAAGCAGGAGAAGGGGTTCATCGGGTGTGCGCAGGGGTTCGACGACTGGTACAGCGCCGGCGGGGACAACCCGCACGACCTCGTCGGCGCCGTCGTGGGCGGGCCCGACGGGGAGGACAGGTTCGACGACCATCGCGGCGCGTACATGCACACCGAGGCGTGCACGTACAACACGGCGCCCATGGTCGGGGTCTTCTCCAGGTTCATGGAGATCAAGGAGCAACGGGACCTGTGATCGTTAAGCTCGTCATGGTGATGCTGATGGTGTTCCGTGTTCAGTTCAGTATAGGAGGATTCATTAATTCAATAACTGATGATGAGAAATGAAAAGGGAGAGTGAAAAAGTGATTTTTTCTTCTTCTTCTTCTTTAGGATGTGGATATATGGATCGTGGTGGGTTGGGTGGATTTGTACATTCTTTTTGCCGATTTGGCGACTCGTAGAGGGTTTTATTCTTTTTTCATATGGGAACGGAATTTCGAAAAAAGAATAAAACATTGGATTGATAGTTGACTTTGCGTCAAAAAAATCTGACTTTTCTTTGAGCATCAAGCGAGAACAGGTTTTCCTTGCCGAACAGTTTGCTCTCCGCATCGCCACGAAATTTCCATTTCGATTCCCCACCCCCGCACTGCCGGTGGTGGCAATGTTCGAGACGCGGTGCTGGACGTCTGTTCGGCGAAATGCCACCGCCAGCGCCGCCATGGTCGTTCTACCGTGTGCGTCACTGTCCGGGCGGATCGCGCGCGCGTGGCGTGCGTGCCGGTGTCGGTTCCAGCCGCCGCGTCGGCGCGCGCGCAGGGTGTTCGGCGAAATGACCTCGTCGGTTTCCCACATCTCTGCACCTCTGCAGTGCACGGCGTGCCGACATGCCCACTGAGAGTCTGAGACCGAGGTCAAGGAGAGGACGACTGACTCCACTCTCTGGATGCTTGCTTCCATCCACTGGCCGAGTGGTTTGGTTTGGTGGCTTGGTGCGGTGGTATCTTGACGCGGCCTCACACGTGAGCTCGTACATCTGACGTCGCCGTCGGCGCCGAGGGGACGTACGGATTGCGCGTGACGACCTCGCCTCAGGGTCTCCGAAGGCGGCGCGCACCCTTACGTGCATGGTCGCTGTGCAGCTGAGGGGCTTCATCTCAAGTTGTTGGCTTGTGATATCTACGGTCTGCCGATTCTGATACGAGTAGTTGTTAACTAGTGCCAATACAAAGGAAAACGCAGCCTCTATGTTAGTGCCAACAGAGGAATCATAGTGCCTGAATTGCAAAAGTTTGAATAATATGGTAGCTGTACCATTTCTGTTGGCGGAACATATTCAGTTACGATGATAGAAGGGAAAAAAACCGTTTTCTGCCTGGAGCACATGATAGCGGACCAGCTTGCTGTGCATTGGCTTTTTTCTTTTTAACGAGCTATGAAGAAAGAACCAGGCAGGTTGGCGCCGTGAAAGATCGCCGAACAGAACACCCGTCGCCTGTCATCGTACACCACCGGGCCGGGAACCCACCACAGCAGCTTCGACTTCACAACAACAAACACGCCGAGGCAAACACACGGACACGCCGGAAAAGGGCCGACTAACACAACCAAAGCCATGTCCCCGACATCGCTCATCCGGTCATCGTTGCCACAGAAGCCTCGACGCGAACAACACAGCACTGGTGCCACAGCAGCCCCATCACCCTCGCCACCCCACCACCTCACATAATCACAGGTCCCTCCGGACGGTCACCATGTCCCTCGCAAAAAAAAAAACGATGCCCCGAAGAGGGAGCATGACGCAGGACGCCACCATCGCCCCGATCTCGGAAGATCCAGGGCTTCCCCCGAAGTGGCCTGGGTAGAAGGCGAGCACCACGTCTCAACGTTGTCTCCAAGGAGAGAAACGAAACCTGTAGGTGTCGCCACCGCCTGCCCACGCTGCGAGACCGGCCAGTCCACCGAGATAGAACCCGCGTCAAATCCATGGCCTCCTCCGTCTCCGAACCAGCCACGCTCGCCAACGGTAAGCGAGAGCCACCGCACCTCCGCACGTCTCCATCTCCCGCGCCCTGCCACAACTCCATCAGGGAGCCCTCGAGCCCGCACGGTCGCCCTGGAGCCGCCTGACACAGATCGGGGCCGAGCGCCGCACTCCTTCGCTACCTTCACGCTCTGGACCTCCTGCCTTCTTCTCCACGAGCCAGGCCACCCACGACGCCTCCACCGCAGCAGCCGACGCCCATCAGCCGCAGTCCGCCGAGCCCATTTGCAGGCCTAGATCGAGCCCACCCGGAGCGCCGCCCTCGAGCTCCCCGTAGCCGGCCCACCTCCAGCTCCATGTAGGGCCTCTGCCCTGCCTGTCGTGGTATAGTGCACAGCAGTGCCATAGGGGATGGCATAAGATATGGTGTGGGGAAAACAGACACAAACAACGACACCCGCAGGCGTGATTTGGCACAAGCGCTAAGACACGATGTACCCAGGTTCGGGGCCCTCATCGAGGTAATACCCCTACTCCTGCATGATCTCTCGTATATCGGGGAGCATAGTACACAGTTGCTCCTTGAGTTGTATGCCATTCTCTCTAGTGGTTCTCTAGGGTTTCTCTCAAGAAGAAAGATTCTTCCCTCATTTGGGCTCCAGCCTACCTTATATAGAGGCTGGCAGGTAGGCTTACAGGTAGGTCCGGCTGGAAGATGTCAACCGGCTAGGACCCGCTACGGTCAGCCACAGTGTTATGCCTTCAGCCATAGTGTTATTCCTTCAATGACCTCAGTCACAATGGTACGACGTGCAACCCTGCGCGCCACTATGCATGACGGGAGTAGCCGAACAGTCCGCGCACGGCCGTCTGCCCCCGTCCCATCGAGCGTAGTTGACTATGGTCGTAGCATCCCATCGGAGTGGCTGGGGTCGTGGAAGACGTCAGGCTTGGGCTCGCCTTTAACCCATGCCTCCTTGTCGGAGACAGCCAGCTGGACGGACACGGCCTGCTGCAGAGTTCACCGCGAGCCGGCTGCGGGAGTAGCAGGCCTAGGGGCCGCAGGCGGACGCTGATGACCGCGGCCTCCTACGGTATCTGGTAGGATCTTCTATGTGTCCTTGGCCACCCGGGGGTCATCCCCCCGACACCGCCCTAGAGCACCTCGCGACGGCGTCGGACAACCCTCCACCGCGCCGGCCTCCACAGATCCCACGCCTAAGAGGAAGAGCCATGAGAAGGAACCGCCCCGCCGCCACCTTCCCTGAGGCGCACGCGGAATTGCCGGCGCCCCCTCCGGCGGCGGCAATGCGGGGAAGGATGGGGGGAGCTCTACCGGCGGCGGCTAGGGTTCCCCTGTACCGCCCAAGGAGGGCGACGCGCGGGGGGGGGGGGGGGGGGGGGTTCAGTCACACAGAGCCCTTAGGGTGGGTTCTTCACTTTCAATGGCCGTGCATTGACTTGTAGTTGTAGAATAGGAGAACAGTAATAAGCATGTGGAAGTATTTGGTAGTCCCATGTATATATAAATGCCATTTGCACAGTAAGCGAGTTACTCAGCATTTTCTGAAATAATTTACACAGCACTACGGATAAACTCTTCAATTGTCTGTATCTCTATGTGTATATAGGGAGAAAAAAGGAACCCTCTGTATATCAATACCAAGGTACCCCAAGTCCTTCTCAACGAATATGAGTTTGTCAAGCCTACTCTTCTTTCTTTGTCTGGGTTTGTTGAGGATGAGGAAGAGGATGTTGCTCCGGTTGCCCCTTCTAGAAGCAAGCGTGCTCACCGCACTTCATCTGACAATGCGGGCACATCTCAAGTTGATCTACAAGTTGAAGCTCAAGTTGATCCACAAGTTGAAGCTCCAGTTGAACCTCAAGTTCAAGCGCCAAAGAAGAAGCACCTCATCAAGTCTATTTTTCAGAAAATGAACTGCTTCATGATTGATAAGCAAGATAAGGACTACAAGCTTTATACCAAGCAAAAGAAATACAACCACAATCAACGTGAGATTATGAAGAAGCTTGAGTTGCCTTTCTCCGACAGCTCCGAGGAAGTCTCAGAAAACACCTATAAATCCAAGAACACGTATTGGCTTGGCGATGATGCCTCCTCTCTGGGTCCCTATTGGCCAGGAAATGTTGATGCTTCGAGCTCCGGACAGGCTCTTGGTGATGATGCAGCAGCTAGAGATGATGGCTTTGGCCATGATGGCTCCTTCGAGTGATCACCCGGACGTTTCTCTCCACTTTCCTCCTTTTTGGTGTCTTGATGCCAAAGGGGGAGAAAGTTAGTTCTCTTCGGGGATTTGCATTCATGTTTTAGCATGTTGTTCTTTTATTTGCTCCTTTGGATTTGCTATCATTTATGTTGAAATTTATTTGCTTATGTTGAACTTTATTTGATGATGTTGGTGGACCTTGGCTATCTATTGTATGAAATGCACGCTAAATTATTGTAAAAGTGGCTATGGATTTCGGTCTTCGGTTTCATCTATGATTGAGATTACATAGTAATTGTGTATTGATATAATTGTTAACATCTATTGGCACAAGGTATGATCCTCTACTCAAAAATCAAAATCTAGTTGGATATGGTGATTTGTTGTTGTTATATCATGGTGATTATATCTTGTTGGGAATGTTTCCCCTCTTAGGTGTGTATTTGCATTTCAAGGCAAATAAAAGATGTGCACATATTTAGGGGGAGCCCTTTCCATTTTGTTAATCATGATCTAGTGTGATGTTTTTATTGCAAATCCGAGTGTTGTCATCTAACACCAAAAAGGGGGAGATTGAAAGAACATTTGTCTTTCCCTCTATGTTTTGTGTGTTAGATAACAACACTTGTGATAATTTGATATGTTGCTAAGTGTGGCAGGGTTGAAATTACATTTGCTGGAATTTTGCCGATTACCAAAAAGGAGAATCTTTGGCGGTTTTATAGACGGCGTGGTTGTGCTCTGGCTTGCCGGCCTGGCCGGGCTCAGGCCGGCCCCAGGCCGGGCGGCTCGGGTGGGTGGCCGGCCTTGTGCCTGCCTGCCCAGCCCAGGCCGGGCGGCTCGGGTGGGTGGCCGGCCCTCATGCCTGCCTACCCAGCCCAGGCCGGCCCCAGGCCGGGTGGCTCGGGTGGGTGGCCGGCCTGTCTGGCTGCCCAGCCCAGCCGGGGCAAGGCCGGCAACCTCGAGCCTCTGCCCGGCCTCCGTGCCAGGCCAGCCGGCCCAGGCCGGGCTGAGGCCGGCCTCCCTGCAAATGCTGTTCTGCTTCACCGACAGGCCGGCCTGGCCGGCCCCCAGGCCGAGCTCAGGCCGGGCTCTCTGCGCAGTACTTTTTGTCCCTAACGGCTCAATTATTGGGGAGGGGTATTTATACCCCTTCCCCTACCTTCATCCAGCTAGCTAGCTCAACATTGAAGACCACCATTATTGCAAGCTCAAATTCGATAGATCTCCCAATTCCTCCACTCAAATTCGTCGATCTTCGGAGGATTGAAGGAGAAGGCCCCAATCTACATCTTCACCAAGACGTTCTTCATTTCCCCCTCTTTCTCTTGAGGGATTGTGTTTCTAGGGTTAGCTTTGTGTTACCCTAGAATCTGTTGCTCACTTCTTGTTGTAATTGTTACAGACTTGTGATTTGGGAGCCCCTAATTAAGTTGTGGGTGTGTGCCCCAATACCGTTGTAAGGGCTCCGGATTCCGCCTTGAAGGACTCCGATAGTGGAAGGTGAACCAAGCCTTTGTGGCGAAGTTCATCGGAGAATAGGGTGAGGCCTTCGTGGCGTTGAGTAGGCCTTTGTGGCGAGCTCACACCCCTCCAACGAGACGTACTCCCTTAACAAGGAGGAACTCGGGAATACATCCTTGTCTCCACGTGCTTCCGCTTTCGGTTATCTCTTTACCTTAGCTGTCTTTACTTGTATCATTAGTTGCCTAGTTGTTTTAGATTGCTTCTCATATAGGTAAATTCACCGTAGTTGCATATCTAGACAATTTACCTTTGTGTTAAGCCTTAAATTGAAAAGGAATTAAAAAATTGGTGTAGCACCTATTCACCCCCCCCCCTCTAGGTGCCCATACGATCCTTTCAATTGGTATCAGAGCCTTGGCTCTTAAGTTAGGCTTCACCGCCTAAGAGAGTATGGGTGACGGTGATGGTGTTACGGGTGGTAGCACTCCCCCGGTGTCCATGGATGATCTCAAGATTTTGGAAACAAGCTTGACATCATCCATGAACACTCAAATGGAGGAGTTGCATGCTATGATGAGGCAAGGCTAACACGCCACCTGCCACACCATCCCTAGAGGCTAATGCTTCCACCGCGCATAGTGGGGAGGGCGAACAACACACTGATGAATCACCTCCTAAAATTGATGGTGGAAAGCCGGAGTACCATGGGGTTCCTTTCACGTACTCGGTCGACCCACCTATCCCGCATTATCATATAAACAATAGGGGTGATCCACCTAAGTTTAATCCATCTTGTTTTACTAATTGGCAATTTATGATGAGATCTTATATAAAGAGCGCTTCAAGCGAGCTATGGAGAATCATTCAAGTTGGGTTCAAGACCGTCGATCCAAACAACATGACAAGAAGAGAAGTTGTGGATGGTCAACTCAATGACTTGGCTCTCAACATGATTCATACCGCCGTGGGATAAAAGCACATGTCTCTCATTGAGATGGCCACCACCGCCAAAGAAGCTTGGGATATTCTCACTCAAGAGTTTATCGGTAATGAGAGCATGCAAAGGAATAGATTTGAAGCCTTGAGCAACCAAGCCGAGGGCTTTTTCATGGTAGAGGGTGAAGATCATGAAGAAATGTATCTAAGACTCAATACCCTTGCTACTCAATTCCGAGCCATTGGAATGCATAGAGGAACCTCACTTGCTTTGAAGGCCAAGGTTGTGGAGCAAGACGATGATGATGAGGCTCAAGAAGATGTGTCACATTGGGATCCCAAAGAGCTTCAAGATACCCTCAAGGACTACGCGGCTCTCACATCTAAAGTCTTTTGGAAGAGTCCGTCCAAGGCAAGGGATTTCGTCAACAAGGCAAGTGGAAGGAAGGAGGGTGGCCAAAGAGTTCATTCTTGCTACAATTGCCAAGACAAATATCACTTTGTGGCCGAGTGTCCGTTTGAGAATAGAGAACTTCATGGAGGAAAGCTTGTTAGGAAGGACAAGTCAAAGGACACACATAAGAAACCTTTCTTCAAGAAGAATGCCATCAACAAGAAGCCTCCGATAATTGTGTTGCTTGCTCAAGAAGAGTATTCTTCCGGAGAAGAGGAAGAAGAGCCCACCAACGAAGTTGCCGCTATTGCTATTGCTTCTTCATCATCTCCTTCCCTATTTGAATCCCCTAATGAGAATGTCTCTATCTCCTCCGCAAGATGCTTCATGGCTAAGACCACCGAGGTAACATCTCCCTCATCTCCTAAGGCTATGAGTAATATGGATGATGCTACTAGTCTTAAAATTAAAGAGGAAATAGTTGCTTTCGATCATTTTATCACTAACATGCAAGGTGAAACAAAGAAGCATGTTGAGACTCTTATGAGTCAATATGGTGAAGCTCAAGAAATGCTTGAGATCAAGGGTAAGATTGAAAGAGAGGATGCTATGGAAATTGCATCTTTGAAAGAAAATCTTGAAGAAGAGCATGAGCTTAGAGTTTCTCTAGAGCAACAACTAGAATCTATAGAAGAATCAAATGATGTAATTGTTGCTAAACTCATTAAAGAACGTGACCATGCAATTGCTAAATACAAAGCATGTAAGAAGGAAAAGGTCGAGCTTGGTGTTGGTCATTCGAGACTAACCGAGGAGCTAGAAAAGCTCTCCGAGGCCTACAAAACATTGGAGAGTGAACACTCTACCCTCACCAAGTCGTATGAACAACTTCAACCTCAACCGCCTAAAAATGATATGCCTAGTTCCTCCACTCCCATTACTTGTGATCATGCAAATATCATTGATGAAAATGCTAGGTTGAAGATCAATCTTGCTAAGGCCATCTCCCTAGGTAAGAAACCGTTTATTACTTCACAAAAAGGGAGAGTTGGTCTTGGGTTCGTTGAGAAAGAAAAGGAGAAAGAGAGCTTTATGAAGGATGCTAGAGCTCCTCAAGTTAAGAAGGCCAACATTGCTAGTGCTCCTCAAGCAAAGAGGATCCCTCAAGCAAAGAAGAAGGTCAACATTGCTAGTGGTGATGCCACAAGGGGCAAAACCATTAGTGATGACTTTGCGGGAAAGACTAACCCTCACTACATTATATCTGTTGATTATTATGGGGATGTCTATGCTAAGTTTGTTGGTCCTAGAAATGTACCCATTGCTCGTTCTATTTGGGTCCCTAAGACCCTTGTTGCTAACAAAAGAGGACCCATTGAAAAATGGGGACCTAAATCCAAGCAATGATTTCTTGTAGGACTATACTTCCGGTGGGTCAAAATGGGTGCTTGATAGTGGTTGCACAAAACATATGACCGGAAGCAAGGAGTTGATGACGGAGTTGAGACCAAATCTAAATGAAGCAACCGTCACTTATGGAGATCGATCAAAATCAAAGGTATTGGGCTTTGACAAGGTGGTAGTCGCTAAGGATATCACCTTAGCGAATGTCATGCTTGTCAAAGACCTTGGTTTTAATTTACTTTCCGTTCGTGCACTTAATAAGATGGATTTTGCCTTCTTCTTTGATATTGATGTTGTGGTACTCTTGTGGAGCAAGACTCTAAAGGTCGCTTTCGTTGGGTACGTCGAGGATGATTTGTTTGTGGTTGACTTTTTCGGGGAAACCACTTCAAATTCGATGTGCCTATTTGGAAAGGCCGACAAGGGTTGGTTGTGACATCGCCGCCTAGACCATGTCAACATGAGAACTTTGCAAAGTCTTCACAAGGGTGGCCACATTCTCGGACTAAAAGAAGATGTCTCTTTTGCCAATGATCGTGCTTGTAGGGCTTGTGTTGAAGGAAAGATGCATGATTCTCCCCATCCTTCCAAGACTATTATTTCATCCAAGAGGATCTTGGAGCTCCTCCATGTGGATCTTTTTGGTGCCGTTCCCGAAGCAAGTCTTGGTGGGAAGAAGTATTGCTTGGTGATTGTTGATGACTATTCAAGATTTACTTGGGTTTATTTCTTCAAGTCGAAGAGTGAGACCCAACAAACCTTCATCGACTTCTCCATTGAAATGCAACGTCAACACAATGTCCCCATATTGGTAATTAGAAGTGATAATGGCTGCGAGTTAAAGAACTACACCCTCAATGAGTTTCTTAGTGAAGAGAGCATTCGTCATCAATATTCCGCAACCTATACCCCTCAACAAAATGGTGTAGCCGAGAGGAAGAACCGGACTCTTATGGATATAGCAAGGTCCATGTTAGCGGAGTTTAAGACTCGGTGACGTTTTGGGCGGAGGCTATTTCCACGGCGTGTCACTCCTCCAACCAGCTCTACTTCCGCAAAGGGTTGAACAAGACCCCTTATGAGATCCTCACCGGCAACAAACCTAACATTTCCTACTTCCGTGTCTTCGGTTGTAAGTGTTTCTATTTGATTAAAGGTTGTCGCTTAACTAAATTCGAATCTAAATCTCTAGAGGGTATATTTGTTGGTTATGGTGCCGAATCCCACACTTATAGAATCTATGATAAAGCCTCACGGCGTATCATAGAATCTTGTAGTGTGGTGTTCGAGGAAAATAATGGCTCCCAAGTGGCGCAATTTCATGTTTCTGATGTAGATGATGTAATTCCTCAAGAAGCCATAAGAAGAATGGGTGTGGGATTTTTCCGCCCCATTGAGGAACCCCTTGTGGCGGATCGAGAAGGACAATGCTCTACTCAAGTGGAGCCTTCATCTACTCAAGAAAATCAAGCTAATGAAGAGCCTATTGCACCAACCCAAGAACAAGTTGAAGACCCTCAACCCCTTGATCAAGTTGCTATGCAAGAGCCCAACCCTCCTATCCATGATGCTAGCCATGATCAAAACCTTGCTCAATCATCTTCTTCTTCAAATGTTGAAGCCGCACCTAGTGATGATCAAGGTCAACCTTCCGGTCAAGACGGGGACTCAAATGATCAAGATGATCAAGTGATACCTCCAAGATGCAATGAGGATATCGAAGCCCGTCGTCGAGCTAGAGTTGCAAGAACCATGAAACTTCGTGAACATACTCTTGAGAAGGTTATTGGTGATGTGAGAGGCAAAGTGTCCACCCGGAGGCAATTGGCAAACTTTAGTGATCATCAAGCTCATATTGCCATGGTGGAACCAAAGAAAGTGTCCGAAGCTCTTGAAGATCCAGATTGGTTGCTAGCCATGCATGAAGAGCTCAACAATTTCGAGCGCAATAAAGTGTGGAAGCTAGTTGAGAAGCCAAAGGAGTGCCGCAATGTTATTGGCACAAAGTGGATTTTCAAGAACAAGCAAGATGAGCATGGCATGGTTGTGAGGAACAAGGCTAGATTGGTGGCTCAAGGGTACTCTCAAGTTGAAGGCATTGATTTTGGAGAGACCTATGCTCCCGTGGCTCGCCTTGAGTCCATCCGTATCCTTCTTGCTTATGCATCCCGTTATAACTTTAAATTGCAACAAATGGATGTTAAAAGTGCCTTTCTTAATGGTCCCTTAAAGGAGTTGGTGTTCGTTAAGCAACCCCCGGGGTTCGAGGACCCCAACTTCCCTAACCACGTCTACAAGCTCGATAAGGCGCTCTATGGACTTAAGCAAGCACCACGTGCGTGGTATGAGCACCTTAGAGAGTTATTGTTAGACCGTGGATTTGAAGTTGGGCAAATTGATCCCACTCTTTTTACTAAGAGGGTTAAAGGGGAGCTTTTCGTATGCCAACTATATGTTGATGATATTATATTTGGCTCATCTAACAAAGCTTTTAATGATGAATTTTCAAAGCTTATGACCGATAGGTTTGAGATGTCCATGATGGGTGAGTTGAAGTTCTTCCTTGGATTTGAGATCAAGCAATTGAGAGGAGGGACTTTCATTAGCCAAGCAAAGTATATTCAAGACATGCTCAAAAGGTTCAATATGGTGGATGCTAAGGAGAAGAAGACTCCTATGGATACCAAATGCCATCTACAACTTAACCCAAAGGGTATAGATGTGGATCAAAAGCTCTACCGCTCCATGATAGGTTCGTTGCTTTACCTTTGTGCATCTAGACCCGATATTGTGTTGAGTATAGGTGTGTGTGCAAGGTATCAAGCGGCTCCTAAGGAAAGCCACATGTTGGCGGTCAAGATAATCCTACGATATTTGGTTCATACCTTGGTTTGTAGTACCCAAGGGATTCCTCTTTCACTCTTCGTGGGTTCACGGATTCGGATTGGGCCGGTGATCAAGATGATAGGAAATCAACTTCCGGGGCTTGCCAATTCCTTGGTAGGTCCTTGGTGAGTTGGTCTTCTAAGAAGCAAAATTGTATTTCTCTCTCTACCGCCGAAGCCGAGTATGTGGCCGCCGCTAGTGCTTGCACTCAATTGTTATGGATGAGGCAAACTTTAAAGGAATACGGTGTCAATTGTGACAAAGTGCCTCTTTTGTGTGACACTGAGAGTGCTATTGATCTTACAACCCGGTGCAACACTCAAGGACCAAGCATATTGAGATTCTTCATCATTTCATTCGAAATCATGTTGCCCGTGGAGACATTGAGCTAGCATATGTGCCAACCAAAGAAAAACTTGCCGATATTTTCACGAAGCCACTTGATGAAGCAAGGTTCACTTATTTGAGGAATGAGCTAAATATCGTGGATTCGAGGAGTTTGGCTTGACCATCTTGCATACACACCTATAGTTTCAACTTCTATCTTGGTTTAGGTGTAGGCATGAATTTAGGGGGAGTGTTGTCCTAACTATTGGGCTCTCCCTCCCCCCATGATGCCTATATTAATGATTTCATTTGTCTACTCTATATTCAATTTCATGAATTGTGAGCTTAAATGATGAGTTTTGAGTGAGAACCCAAGATACATCTTCGCGGTGTCTCACTCTTCCATACTCATATATGGTGGCTTCGGCCACCACCCTCCTCATGTGAGGAGTTGGATCTTGGTTGGAGTTGATTTTGATATTTTTTGGAACTCATCACACTCAAATGTTGTGTTTTGACTCTCTTTATGTGTGTGAAATTTGTTGCTTGCATTTTCTTCATGTCTCTCATGCTTGCATTCCCCTTGTGTCACTCCGGAGCTATATTCAATCAAGCATATCTGAATAGTCAAGGTTGATCAAGAAAATTTCGAGCCAAATAAAGATCAAGGAGGATTTATTTCTCATGTTGTTGTTGGTGCTCTGGGAGGCCGGCCTGGCCGGGCCCTGGCCAGGCTGAGGCCGGGTCTTTCGGCTGGGTGGCCGGCCTGCCCCTGCGCGAGGCCGGGCCGAGGCCGGGGTGTCGGGGCCGGCCGCTTCGGGCTCCTTGCCGGCCTTCTCTCCCCCGCGAGGCCGGCCCAGGCCGGGCGCAGGCCGGCCGCTTCGAGCGCCAAGCCGGCCAGGCCGGGGCGAGGCCGGGGTGTCGGGGCACTCTTTTTCCCTCAGATCTGACCGGTTTGGGTCACTTTTCCCCTTCTTCCACCTCCATCTCTCACGAAAATACCTCCTCCCCCATTGTTTCCCTTCCTCC
Source organism: Puccinellia tenuiflora (assembly GCA_012064385.1). NCBI lineage: Eukaryota > Viridiplantae > Streptophyta > Magnoliopsida > Poales > Poaceae > Puccinellia > Puccinellia tenuiflora. The sequence continues at coordinate 74,396 of QRDG01000399.1, forward strand.
TCCACCTCCCTCCTCCTCCATTGCTCCACTCCCCCACCCCTTTTGCCCTCAGATCCGTGAGATTCCCTCCCGATCTACCATCCTATCCAAACAAAATCCCCTTTGGTGAAGCTTTTGGGGAGATCCCCACTCTTGTTGGTGGTGTTGGTGGTGTGCTAGGTTGATTCAAGCAAGGATGGCAAGTTCAAGCAATGTCAAGGCCAAGAGCAAGAAGGTGCCTGCCACAAAGGAAAGGGGTGAGGTTGTGGTCAACCCGGAGAAACCGGTGCATGCGTCTTGGAGTAAGTTTTCCCCTTTTGACTTTGAGCGTGATCGTCTTGAGTTCAATCCTTATGATTTCGGTCAGCGCACTAGTAGTGACAGTAGATTCTATTGCAAGATGCATGAGCAAGTTTATGAGTATGTGGTTTGCACTAGGAAGAACACTCATGTACCCCAACATTATTTTGATGTGCAAATGTTAAGAGACTCTCTCCCTGAGGTGATGGCACTTATGGATTATCATGGCATTAGTGGTCTTATGGAATGCAACGATGCTTTTTCACCGGAATTGCTTAGAGAATTCTATGCCACCGTTTATTTTTCGGACAAACCAAGGGAACCTAGGAAAATGATTTGGATGAGTGGTGGCATCAAGTGTGAAGCTTCTCTCGCAGAGTTTGGTGCATTGTTTGGTATTGTTGAGCTCCCCTTTAATCCGCTCAACTCTATGCGGATTCATGTTGACCCAAGCAAGCTTATGAAGGCCCGGACCGGAATTGCTCATTGCTATCCTCCCGAGGTGGGACTTCTTCATTGTCCTAAGGCCAGGTACTTTACTCCTTTTTGGAAAGTTGTGCATGTTATTCTGAGGAACACCATTCATGTCAAGTTTGGGGAGAAGGGGGAGGTTCGTAGTTGGATGGTCAATCTTCTTTATCACATTGAGTGTCTCAAGCAGTCGATCAAGCGTTTGGATGTGTTGGATTACATGTGGCAAGAGATGCGCTCAGTGGTCATTGGCAACAAGGTTCCTATTTATGGCCAATATCTTCAGAAATTGATCAACACCAAGGTACCCCAAGTTCTTCTCAACTAATATGAGTTTGTCAAGCCTACTCTTCTTTCTTTGTCTGGGTTTGTTGAGGATGAGGAAGAGGATGTTGCTCCGGTTGCCCCTTCTAGAAGCAAGCGTGCTCGCCGCACTTCATCTGACAATGCGGGCACATCTCAAGTTGATCCACAAGTTGAAGCTCAAGTTGATCCACAAGTTGAAGCTCCAGTTGAACCTCAAGTTCAAGCGCCAAAGAAGAAGCACCTCATCAAGTCTATTTTTCAGAAAATGAACTGCTTCATGATTGATAAGCAAGATAAGGACTACAAGCTTTATACCAAGCAAAAGAAATACAACCGCAATCAACGTGAGATTATGAAGAAGCTTGAGTTGCCTTTCCCCGACAGCTCCGAGGAAGTCTCAGAAAACACCTATAAGTCCAAGAACACGTATTGGCTTGGCGATGATGCCTCCTCTCTTGGTCCCTATTGGCCGGGAAATGTTGATGCTTCGAGCTCCGGACAGGCTCTTGGTGATGATGCAGCAGCTAGAGATGATGGCTTTGGCCATGACGGCTCCTTCGAGTGATCACCCGGACGTTTCTCTCCACTTTCCTCCTTTTTGGTGTCTTGATGCCAAAGGGGGAGAAAGTTAGTTCTCTTCGGGGATTTGCATTCATGTTTTAGCATGTTGTTCTTTTATTTGCTCCTTTGGATTTGCTATCGTTTATGTTGAACTTTATTTGCTTATGTTGAACTTTATTTGATGATGTTGGTGGACCTTGGCTATCTATTGTATGAAATGCACGCTAAATTATTGTAAAAGTGGCTATGGATTTCGGTCTTCGGTTTCATCTATGATTGAGATTACATAGTAATTGTGTATTGATATAATTGTTAACATCTATTGGCACAAGGTATGATCCTCTACTCAAAAATTCAAAATCTAGTTGGATATGGTGATTTGTTGTTGTTATATCATGGTGATTATATCTTGTTGGGAATGTTTCCCCTCTTAGGTGTGTATTTGCATTTCAAGGCAAATAAAAGATGTGCACATATTTAGGGGGAGCCCTTTCCATTTTATTAATCATGATCTAGTGTGTTGTCTTTATTGCAAATCCGAGTGTTGTCATCTAACACCAAAAAGGGGGAGATTGAAAGAACATTTGTCTTTCCCTCTATGTTTTGTGTGTTAGATAACAACAGTTGTGATAATTTGATATGTTGCTAAGTGTGGCAGGGTTGAAATTACTTTTGCTGGAATTTTGCCGATTACCAAAAAGGAGAATCTTTGGCGGTTTTATAAGCGGCATGTTGGTGCCCTGGCTTGCCGGCCTGGCTGGGCTCAGGCCGGGCGGCTCGGGTGGGTGGCCGGCCTTGTGCCTGCCTGCCCAGCCCAGGCCGGCCCCAGGCCGGGCGGCTCGGGTGGGTGGCCGGCCCTCGTGCCTGCCTGCCCAGCCCAGGCCGGCCCCAGGCCGGGCGGCTCGGGTGGGTGGCCGGCCTGTCTGGCTGCCCAGCCCAGGCCGGGGCAAGGCCGGCAGCCTCGGGCCTCTGCCCGGCCTCCGTGCCAGGCCAGCCGGCCCAGGCCGGGCTGAGGCCGGCCTCCCTGCAAATGCTGTTCTCCTCCACCGACAGGCCGGCCTGGCCGGCCCCCAGGCCGGGCTCAGGCCGGGCTCTCTGCGCACTACTTTTTGTCCCCAATGGCTCAATTATTGGGGAGGGGTATTTATACCCCTTCCCCTACCTTCAGCCAGCTAGCAAGCTCAACATTGAAGACCACCATTATTGCAAGCTCAAATTCGATAGATCTCCCAATTCCTCCACTCAAATTCGTCGATCTTCGGAGGATTGAAGGAGAAGGCCCCGATCTACATCTTCACCAAGTCGTTCTTCATTTCCCCCTCTTTCTCTTGAGGGATTGTGTTTCTAGGGTTAGCTTTGTGTTACCCTAGAATCTCTTGCTCACTTCTTGTTGTAATTGTTACAGACTTGTGATTTGGGAGCCCCCAATTAAGTTGTGGGTGTGTGCCCCAATACTGTTGTAAGGGCTCCGGATTCCTCCTTGAAGGACTCCGACAGTGGAAGGTGAACCAAGCCTTTGTGGCGAAGTTCATCGTAGAATAGGGTGAGGCCTTCGTGGCGTTGAGTAGGCCTTTGTGGCGAGCTCACACCCCTCCAACGAGACGTACTCCCTTAACAAGGAGGAACTCGGGAATACATCCTTGTCTCCGCGTGCTTCCGCTTTCGGTTATCTCTTTCCCTTAGTTGTCTTTACTTGTATCATTAGTTGCCTAGTTGTTTTAGATTGCTTCTCATATAGGTAAATTCACCGTAGTTGCATATCTAGACAATTTACCTTTGTGTTAAGCCTTAAATTGAAAAAGAACTAAAAAATTGGTGTAGCACCTATTCACCCCCCCCCCCCTCTAGGTGCCCATACGATCCTTTCAGGTAATGGTATAAATAATAAGACTTACAGAATCAGGAGAGGGCGCTCAGCGTCGGCATGATGAGGGCCAGAGCAGGAGCCAGGCTCAGAGCGCCAAGGTTGGCACCCTCCTCCATCTGAGGTTGTCCATCACCGTGGCGGCGGCATCCCCCATCCCTGTTGTCGCCGGAACGGTCACGCTCCCTGTATGGAGATGCCAACACACAATACTTTCACATGAAGATCAATGCCCGTCGCCGCAAAAACTTCATTCTCTGGATTAAATCCGGGTCGGTTTGGCAAACCAAGCACAAGGATATGGAGCACACTATTCACTCCCACTTCACTTCGGCTATGAGGAAGGGGCCACAACGCTTCGTGATTTTAATTGGAGCAACATCAATCTTCCATGTTGTGACCAACTTTGGTGAGGTTACCGGGCTTGTCACCAATGTCCAAAAAATCTCGATAGTGCCTATCCGCAGCGCCGAGACCGATCTCGAGGCTATCCTACAAGAATTCCCCGCTGCGCGCTCTCACTTCCCAATCCGTTACATGGGGCTCCCCCTCTCCGTGCATCGTCTTCATGGAGTGGATTTCCAATTTATTGTGGACAAAATGGTGCACAAGCTTCCTATTGGGCATGGGAAACGAATCACCACGGCCGGTAGAGTGCCTCTCATTAAATCCGTCACTACCTATCAAGCTATCTACCCTCTCACCGCCTTATCGCCTCCCAAAAGTATCATGACGGCCATTCTCAAACTTGAACCCGCCTTTCTTTGGGCGACTTCGGACAAGGTTTCCGGTGGTAAATGCAAAGTTGATTGGGAGTTGGTGAGCATCCCGAAGGGAATGGGAGGCCTTAGAGTTTTAAACCTCGACAAGTTTGCACGTGCTTTGTGATTGCGGTGGCCATGGTTTGAGTGGACCAAGCCGGACCGTGCTTGGGTCGGTTTGGGGCCATGAGACAAAGAGGATATGGAGCTCTTCTACGACTCCGTTAGCATTACAATTGGAGATGGAAAGACCGCAAAATTTTGGGACACACCGTGGCTTGATGGGTTAAAGCCCGAAAACTTAGCTCCCTCCGTCCTTGCCATCTCCAAGAAAAAGACCTTCACCGTGCAAAAGGCCATGAGCAACGATTTGGCTTCAAAACCTTTGTTTCGAGGGAGGTATTTCGGTTAACCACTTAAATGAGTTCTTCGTGCTTTTGGAGCAAGCTTCAATAGGTTCAACTTGATGAAGGCACCACGGACATGATCACTTGGAAGCTCGCCAATAATGGCAAATATTCTGCGGCGTGGCCTACTTGCGCCCCCTCCTATATCCATCATGAAGCCGGCGGTTTGGAGTAATTGGGCATCTCCCAAAATGCAAATTCTTTGCTTGGTTGATCCTTCAAAACAAAGTGTCGACGGCGGATCGCCTAGCGAGGCGAGGTTGGCCCAATTTTGGCATGTGCCAACTTTGCAAAAGGGAGCCGGAGACCGCGGCGCACATTATGTTCAAATGTAGGTACTCCATTCGCATTTGAGACAGCCTCAAAGCTTGGCTCGGTCTAGCAAATTCCGACACCTCCCAATGGCATGCTCATACTTCGGTGGAGGAATGGTGGTGTGCCGTCATCGGAGCTCATGGTAATCGGCACAAGGGTTTGGCCTCTTTGGTTCTTCTCACCGCTTGGGAGATTTGGAATGAGCGCAATGCTCGTGTTTTTCGGAATGTGGCTACCATGCCTTCCTTGGTTCTTATTTGTATTAGCGGAATGCCGCGTTGTGGGGGGTAGCCGGGGTGAAACATTTGAGCACTCTCATGCCGCGAGAGTAGACTTTGCCTTCCAAGCCTCTCGGCTTGCTATTGTAACCTAAAACTCCTCCTTAATCGATGAAATAGGCAAAGCTTTTGCCTTGTTTCAAAAAAAAAAACTAATGTGAAACTGCATGGCAATAGTACTGCCTGCATATCAGGTCAAAAGAAAGTCAATGGGACACTTCTCGCTGAAATAATCATACCAATACTTGCCACCATTGCATTATTTATTATCTTATTTCTTGATCTGAGTCAAGTGCTCAGACGAAAAGGTAACAAAGACAAATGGAAATTATACACACTGTTGTATTTTATTTTTCTTTTTGTTATAGAAAAATAAATTCTGCCTTTAACTACTTTGTGCACGTGTTCAGCTAAGAAAAAGTCTACTGATCATGAAGAAGAGTCAGTGTATCTTGAGAACCCAGAATTCTCATACAGAGAACTGAAGCATATTACGGATAATTTTAGCCAACAGACTGGCAAGTGGCAAGGACGGGTTTTTGAAATGAGGGCTAAAGTTTTGCCCCAATCTATTAATTAAGAAGAAGAGAGTTGCCCAGTTAATTAACGAAAAACCGGGTAAAAACCGACGGGTTTGGACTCGTCTATCTTTGCTACTTGGAGATTGGGAACTCAGTAGCTGTGAAAGTGTGTTCCAGTGATCTTCCCAGTGGGGCTGGCTGAGGTAAAATGAAAAATCAATTTGAAGTTCTGTGTTTCGCAATTGAAATATTCAATTGTTTTCCTTTCATCTGTTGTCCCCCTATTTATGTTTGTAGAAGGCTCTTTACATATTCTTATGAAGATTTTGTAGATAAAACTCTACTCACTAAACATTCGGTGTTACATGCTCTGCTTAAATTATCTGAGAACAGTTATGCACGTTATATTGCAAGCTCGGCACTTGACAAGGATTCGTCACAAGAACTTAGTGTCCTTTTTTTTTTTTGCGAATGAAGAACTTAGTGTCCTTGATTGGCTACTGCAAGAACCGAAATCATTTGGGCTTGTATACGAGTACATGCCCGAAGGAGACCTGCAGGATCATCTGAGGTATACATTCCTATATCGTCTAATCGAGGTTCTTAGGCGCCCTAGATTGGATGTGTATCTTAAAATCTGATTACAGAGGAATGCTACATTTCCGCAAAGGAGAAGTGCATATACCCCAAATCGACAGTGTTTATCATAAATATTCTATAAACTAACAATGTTTAATTTCTGTTGACATGCCAAGCCACTTGTACTAGTAGACCGGGCTCTTGGGAGCAACATCTTCGGATCACCCTTGATGCTGCACAAGGTACTCCTGAGTAGGTATTCGCAGCCACTTACTAGGTCCTGAGATTTGCTTTACGCATGTAACTGTTTAAAATATTCGTATTTAGTATTTTATTTATGACAGGTCTTGAGTATCTGCACATCACGTGTAAACCAGCATTGATTCACAGAGATGTGAAGAGCAGGAACACTCTCCTGAGTCCTGACGACAGATCTTGTGGCCAAGATTGCAGATTTTGGCCTCACCAAGGCTTTCGGTGACTTGAGAACACATATAACCACTTTGCCAGCTGGTACTATTGGCTACTTAGATCCTGAGTACGTCGTGCATACTATTTTATTATCCTATATACCCCACTAGATTCTTTGACATTGCCTGAATTGGTATTGCTTTGCAAAAATTAAGGATCTCTGTGTGTACTGCTTGTTCAGGTACTTCTGCAGTTTTCACATCAGCGCGACATGTACAACTTTAGCGCCGTCCTCCTAGAGCTCATCACATGCCATCCTCTGGTCGTATCGATCAGCGACAGCTTGAGAATCCACGTCGGTGAGTGGGTGCAACAGAGCCTCGACCACGCACCAATGGTGAGCATTGTAGATGCAAAGATGGAGGGGACTATGACATCAACTCTGTCCGGATAGTTGTCGACCTTGCACTACACCGCAAGCTAGAGGTCTCCCGGGAGTGTCCGACAATGGCGGAGGTGGCTGGGCAGCTTAAGCAGTGCTTGGAGCTCGAGAGCCGTCGTGACAGGAGGCAAAGAAGGCTGGGTTCGAGTGGTAAACGTTTGACTTGTCCTGGAGAGGGGGAATTGCACGTACTTGGGGTAGAAGAAGAAAGATCGGGAGATACAGGCGGTTGCTGATGGTCCTGCAATTAGTAGGTTAGAGCACACTCCCCTTACTTTTATGATCAACCTTTGTCTTGTCTCTCTTAGTGAAGTTCTCACATTTCTGGCAATGCTTAGATGAAGTCTAGCCGTTGTGGTGATGAAATGGTTTGATAGTTGTAACTCGAAGCTGACACCTTATTCTTTTGGCCACACATTTCTGTCCTCTGATCAGTATTGGGCTAGTTGTGAAGCGCTTCTGGCAGTTGCGAAGCAAAGTATTGTCTGACACAAGCATTTGATTCAGACTGAGGAAACTAGTCTATAAAATATTTTGGAGGCAAATGCATAAATCAATGAATTTTTGTTTCAACTATTTAATATGTAAATAACTTCTAATTTTATTCCTTACTATGCATTGAAATAAAGAAATTTTAGTTTCCAACAAGTATGTAGAAATCATATTTTTTTGCAATTTACTCGTACAAACGATGTTTACCGAAATCAATGTTGATGTTGTTTTGTTTGAGTCCCGCAAGAGTTTGTTTCCATCAAATCGATAATTTTCTACCATGATAACTGAGAATTGTTTGTTAATTTCGAACTACCAGAAACAATTTTGAACTAGAGTTTGTTTCCATCCCTCCGATCCAAAATAACTGTCGCAATTTTGAACTAGAGTTCAAGGTTTTAGATTTCGGCCGGAAAAAATGAATTTCGGCCGAAATTCGGCCATTTCGTTTGGGTCCGATATTTGTACAATCCGGTCAAAAAATTCGGCCTCAATTGAATTTTTTAGCCCAGCCCATGGTCCAGTATAGCCCACAGACAGAGCCCCGTGGTATAAAAGCACAAACCAAAGCGTACCGACCCTAACCCTAAATTCATTTTCCCCCTCTACAGTCCTTGTGCGGCGGCTGCAGGCAACCCATGCCGATGGAGGCGGGGCAGCGCCGGCACTTCCTTTCTCCCTCCCCCTCCTCAAGCAATCCACCACTCTCTATCTTTCTCCTCGCTCTCCTCCTTACCATCCACAGCCATGGAGCGTCAAGGCGTGCGGCCGGCGACTAGGTCGGCCGTGGTATGGAGCAAGGTCGTCGGCCGCAGGGCTTGCCTGCGCGGCTGGTGAGGTGGAACCGCTTCCCGCAGACAGTGCCGCTCTCATCCACGGGCAGCGCCTGCTTACGCGATTAGTTCGGGTGCGCTAGGCCGTCCGGCCGGAACGGGGCGACGAGTGGAGCAGGCGTTCTTTCCTGGCAGTGCGATTCATGTACTAGCTCAGGAGCGAGATGAGTTAATAGTGTGGGATTCCTGCTAGTTTATCTTATTACTGATTGTAGTTTGCTGCAATCGATCTGATTCATGGGTGTAAGAAATCAATTGATAGTTGTGATTGTGCAAGTTTCTGCTTTGTTTCCTGTGCTACACGATTTCAAATTTTTGGTACGATTTCAGTTGTTTTTCGTCCAATTTTCGCTCATTTTTCGTTCAAGAATTCAAATTTTGGATTGTGCTTTTCGTCCGAGATTTTCCGAAAAAATTCCGAAATAGCGAATTTCGCCCATTTCGCCCTGGGGCGGTAAAATTAGCAAAACGAAATCCAAAACCCTGCTAGAGTTAGATGAAAATTGTGACACTTATTATGAATTGGAGATAGTATCATTGTTTTGTTTCGAATACAGCAAGAGTTAGTTTCCATCATATTGCAAATCGTATACGCACAGGACATGAATTGCACGAGGACGATTACTAGTACAAAATATAAGCACGAATAACATATGCTTACTACACATCATGATAGCCTTTCTGAACTAGTAGTAGCATGGTAACTCTCCAATGCGACATGGCATGTATGGAAAAGCCTTGTATATGTCGCCAGGATATTCCGTGGGTAAGTGTCCCAAGTCTTCAAGCATGGAGCTATATATCAAACTGATATGCCATTATCCTTTGGGAGGGTGTGTGCAAGAAGATGAGCTCTTCGTTTGGATGGAACCCGAGTAGAGAAATAGTATATCTATGGGCGATATATTCGGGATCATCTGGGTTATAGTAGTCAAAACTCCAATCAAATTCTTCTCCTGTTGCTGCTCTACTCATGTCATCTTGATGATCGTTACCATGTTGTAAGTTCCAGGGCCCATCATCGTATTTCCATGGGAAGCCATCCAACAGAGGCTTAAGGTTGACGTCATGCTTCAATTCCCACATCATGTGACCACTTGATTCGTCGAGGAACCAAACCCAAAGTCCGTAGCCATCATATCCGTAGCGTAATCGATCATATCCATAAAGTAATGTACAATGTATTCCTTTCGCTGATTTTCCGACATAATGATCATCATAATTATTCACATGAAGACCTGTTGGCAGCTTTATTACTTGGTACTTACAATTTGCTAAGATAATCCTGCAAAAATAGTGAATATATATATGACATGATACTAATAGCATCACCTCAAACCGGAACAAAA
>QRDG01000399.1:91782-145786 GCA_012064385.1 Puccinellia tenuiflora
CCCTCCGTCCCCGGAGAATGCGCCGACATCAGCCTCCTGCACACCTTAACGGATGCTCGATGTCGCCGCCACAATCTGGTTTAGCTTCTGGATGCAGTAGATGGTGTTGTCGACATCGGCCTTGACCTTGATCAGGCCCCACGCCGCCGGAATCTTCATCATGTTGTAGGCGAAGTGGGAGACTACCATAAACTTGGCCAGGGCAGGCCGACCGAGAATGCCGTTATAAGGGAGAGGTGTGTCGGCGATGTTGAAGACGATTTCCTCGGTGCAAAAGTTGTTGGGATCACCGAAGGTGACCGGAAGAGTGATCTTCCCTAGCGGTCGAGTCACACTCCCGTTCATGCATTGGGATACGTCGGTATCTTGCAGGTGGGACAAAGGGATTTGCAGAGTGTCCAAAACTTTAGCCGTCAGCAGGTTGAGGCTGGATACTCCGTCCACCAGCATCTTGGTGACCTTGTAGCCGTGAATTATGGGTGACACGATCAGAGGCAGGGTCCCTACCCCGGCGACGTTGTCGGGATGATCTTCTGGGTCAAAGGTGATGACCGAGTTGGACGAGTCCAGGGACTTCGGCGGGGTAGAAGCGACCACATTCAGCTCCCGGACAAGCCTCTTGCACGCGCCGTTGGAGGGAGGTAGGGAGCCCCCCCCCCCCCCCGCATGGATGCACTCGACAACTCCATTGACTTCCTGGAATGACTTCCTGGAACTGCCATGTTCATCTTCTGAGTGAAGCGCTGGATGAACTTGCAGAGAGTCTCACCCGGAAGTTGCTTGAAGTCGTGGAGGTCGCTGGGAACTCCCGGGCGCTGGTACCCGCCTTGGAAAGCCCCCAGGAACTGTTCCTTCAGCGCCCGCCAGGAGCGGATGGAGCACTTGGGAAGGTTGAGAAGCCACGTTTGGGCGTCTCCCTTCAGTGCCAGCGGGAACCAGTTGGCCATCATGACTTCGTCGGCCCCGGCGACTACCACGGCGAAGGAGTAGAGCTGCAGGAAGTCCCGGGGGTTGGTGGTGCCGTCGTAGCGATGAACATCGATCTTGAACTTCTTGGGCCAGGTGGCCTGCGGAACTTGGGAGAGAGGGCGAGGCAGCCCTCTGCGATGTCGTCGTCCCGATCCTCCCGGCGATGACGTTCCTGGCGGCGCTCGATGCGGGCACGCATGTCCTCGTACAGGCGGTTGTTGAGGTCGTTGCGCAGATCTCAGTTGCATGTGGTGGATGACCCGATGGAGATGGTCTTGCCGCGGTCGCGGTTCAACCGATCAGCAGCCGGGGGACCTGTGCGCGGGAGGACCGTCTCATCCTGGCACTCGCCATGGGGCTGGCCCCGGGGCTCGCGCGTCTTGTCTCCTCCTGCTCCGGGGCCATTGACGGTGGGAGCGCGAGTGGGTTCGCACCCAGGACCACCGCCGACGCAGTTGAGGAGCCCCTCCATGCGGGACCTCCACTCCTGGTAGACCTTGGGATTGCTGGTGCTCGGGGGATATTGCATCAGAGCCTTGGCGGTGATGAGGGCGTCGTAGCGAGCCTACACGTTCGAAGACTGGGGCGCGGTAGACTTGCTCTTGGCGCCTTGTGGACCCTCGCCGGCGCGGGCGCCGTCGCTCTTCTCCCCAGCAGTGGGTTCCTTGCTGGCGCCATTGCCGACGCTTTTCTCTCCCCCCGAGCGCGACGGATGAAGCCCGGCGGAGTTCCTTTGAGTAGTCGCGCCCTCGGGCTCGCCGCTCTTGTGATTGCCACCCGCTCCGCCCAGCACCGCCTTCTCCGCAGGCGGTGGGGGCGGAGGAACGTTCCGGTTCGCCGCCGCAGCGCGACGATCCGCAGAAGCTTGAGTGCGCGAGGGCGAGACCGGCTTGGAGGCCGTAGCGTCGGCCTTCTTCTTTGGCGGCATGCTTGGGGAAGAGCTTGATGCAGATCTTGATGAAGAACTTGAGGTTGATGAAGATGAATCCAGCGCTTGCGCTCCCTACCTGGCACGCCAGATGTCGTGTCTCGGACCATGGACACCGGGAGTAAAGGATACCCCTTTTTAGGTTCGGCACGGGGTGCGAAGGAGGCTGGAAGACACCTTCCCCGGGAGTACCTCGCCAAGCTCTTCCGACCGACGTGAAAGCAAGAAACACAGGGACATAGAGAGTTTACCCAGGTTCAGGCCGGCCAGAGGCTAAAAGCCCTACTCCTGCATGTCTGGATTGAGTGGTTCATCATGGTGTGGCTTACAAGGTGGATCTCGGGTGAGAACCCGGAAGGTGATGGCTAGAGGTTGACGACGAGCTAATCTGTCTTATCCTCTGCTTGGTCCAACCTCTCCCTCCTCCATGCATTGGTCCTCCTTTTATAGGTTAAGGGGATCCAACAGGGGTATGCGAGGAGCGTGGGGGGTTTTCAGCGGGAAAACCCCCCGGTGGTCTTTAGGAGGCGACGTGGCCTCTTCTCGTCCAAGTATTTCTCCCAGGGGTTAGGTGTGGCCGTCCAACTTTTGGAAAGCGGGGTGGACAGGGGCTGACACCCCCACCGGCCATGTCTCCGCGTGGCACCTTCACCTTCTTGGCACCCAAGTCTTCTAGGAGCTTCCTGCTTGAGCTGGAAGCTTATCTTCATAGTTGTACGGAGGGAAAACCCGGGAGCAAGCCTGGCCTCCTGCCGGGCATTCGGGCTTTGGGTCCTCCGCATTGTTCGCCGGGTTGGAGGTGTCCCTGGAAGGTCACTTGGTCCTTCAGCCGTGGTAGTCAATATCGCACTTGTCCGATGCCCGTGGGGCAGATGGGGTGGCCCACCTGCCGGTCTTGACTCCTTGCCTTGTCCGTATTCTTGGTGGGCCCATGGATGGTGGACCCACTTTGGCCGCATTAGGTGAACCCCATGTTCCACTGTTGCGACAGCCCATGATATGATGTGCCAAGGTTCAGAGGTGAAAGTTCAATATGAGCATCTATACGGAAACTTATGCTTGAAGCTCTTCGTTTATTTGATGGTAATGGACATGTGAAGATGTGCTTGATTGAGGCTTTCCCATAATTGATTATGGGGGGCGGGAGGGGGAGGGTTATATGCGAGTGTGTGTGTGTCCTAGCAAGGAGTTCCAATTTGGGTAGGGTATGATTGTCATCATCTAGGTCAACTCGAATGCGCAAGGCAAAGATATGGCATTGATAGGTTTTCATTTCACTGGCCTCAAGGTTTTTTTTGTTGGGATACGAGGTTATTGGTCCGATAATCGTACAATCAAGGGGGTTCTTAGGTGAGTAGTTTGACCGTATCGTCCGTAGAGAGTCCAAACCATTTCATATTTAGCATTATCTTTCATGGTTTTGAAATTTTCTCCATGTGTGTTTTTTGGATCATGTTTTTATTTTCAAGACAAGCTCAAGTTTATTATAAACTAATTTCGAATGAATAACTTGTCATGTTTTTGGTGTTATATATTTTGGCTGTTATTCATTTATAGAGAGGTAAAACCTTCCCTCTTGTAACTTTATTACACTTTGTTTTTCTTTTATATTTCTTTGCATGGAGACTTAGAGCTTTTTGTTAAATTAAAGAAAGCCTAAATTCATCGAGAATGGAGTTTGTATGAGAAAGATATCACATTTTTCGTGAATGTTGTTGTTGTTTTATGGGACCGCTAAGACAATCCTCGGTATGTACGGGTGATGGCAACAAATTATATGTAAACCAACTCGATGGGAATCAAGGTGCACAGTATTGTAGCATTTGTCAATTTTTAGTCTTTTTTGCATGTCATTTGTCAATTGTCTTGTCATTCTTCATTTGCTATTCTCAATCTTGTGATTATTAAAAGGACTTCGTTTAATTTTTTGGCATTCAATGTTTTGAGGTATCACTTCTTCTGTGTTTTTCATTCTCTTTTTTCACTACTTAGTATCTATTTTCATTCTTCACTCTTTATTTCTTCATTTTCTGTCCCTCGGTCTCTCTTTCTTCGGTGTTCAATCTCCATCCTTTCATTAAATATATTTCTTCTAAGTTATTCAATCACTCATTCGTAGGTCTTTTTTCTTCGGTGTTTAGTCTTAATTGCCTTGTCATTTATCATTCTTCTCTTTATTTATAATTCATCATTTCTCAATATTTTTAGTCTTCATTTCTGTCTTTTTATTCTCAATCTTTCCAATCTACAGGAGATGATAAATCTTTCATTTAATTATCTCGTCATTTTCCATTCCATGGTATCTTTTTTTAGTCTCCACGGTTTCCTTCTTCATTCTCCGGTATCTCTTTTTCATCAATCGTCATTATAACATTTTTCAGTGTTGAGCTTCCATCCTCTAGTTTGTTCTTTTGTTTCTATTTGTCATTTAATTTGTATATGGTCCTCGTTTTCTCTCTCTCTTCAATATCCTAGCTTTCAAATTTTAGTCTATATCCAATCTTTCTCTCCTTTTTGAAAAATTATTGTAAGCATGCATTAAGCCAAGTAAGTGATAAGTTTTTCTTTCGTAGTTTTGTCCTGTGGTGCTCGAGCTTGTCAAACATATATGTACATTTCGTTAGAAAACATGAATAGTTATTAGGTTAATTAATTTTCAACCGGGCATTCCAACAAGCTTGTATGTGTTGGTTAGCGATTTTTTTCCTATTCTAAGGTTTTCTATGAACTTTTATACACCCTCCGTTCCTTGACGTAAGATGCATAGTTTTCTTTACCCGAACATTAACACACAGGTCAGATGAATAAAGATTAGAGGGAAAATAGGGAAATCAGCATATTCTCTCTCCTGATGAGATTACATAAGTTGTGGAATCACAATACACCATGTATTTTGAAATTTTCGGCAAAAACTATACACCTTACATCAAAAAAACGGAGGGACTATCATTTTGTCGTTAGATGAAGTATGCTTCTTCATTTTTTTTTTTTGCGAACACGCAAAATCCTTGCGTGTCGTTTGCAATAGGAAGAAAGAAGGAGCTATAGCGAGTCCGGCATCGTAATGATGCGGTTACAGGGTAGGGATGTGTGGTTGGGCAACCACCGAAGCCATCGACCAAAACAAAACCGAAAAGACAGCGCCCAAGACAACCTAGTCTATCTCCAGATCAAACCCAGCCTCACAGCGCCAGAGAGCTTCCAGAGCTCCACTTCTTCGGCTATCCGTCTTCATTCTATTTCAAGTAGGACAAAGCGTGCCCACAAAAAAAGAAGTAAGAAAATCTGAAAAAATAGGAATACACGGCACACACATGGCCAAAGACCCAGGCCCAACACACACATAAAAAAGGTGCATATTGTTGGGCGAAAACCATCGCCCATAGACTGCTCAGCCACGTTTGTTGTCAGTCAGCAGCTAGGAGGCATTCAAGGGAATAGGTAGAGGGAACACGTACGTGGGTTGACATGAGTGGATAAAAAAGTGTATGTTAATTAGAAAACAACTACACTCTCCATTCTAAATTAGTTGATATAGATTTGGCAAAATACGAATGTATTAATACGTAAAATATGTCTAGATACATCTATATTTAAAGAAAGCTATGTCATCTAATTTGGAGCGAAGTCAGTAGCTTTTAAACAAACACCATAAAAAAAAGAATCATTAATTCTTCTCACCGTTGCAATTTACATGTCCACCAACTGAGGTATGGGGCTATCTACCACGGTGGGTGAATAATTGATGCTATCGAGAGTTGCATCACAAACTCGTTCACCGGTCACGAGCTAGCGAAGCTGCCTAACATTTCCTCTTCTGGGCATGGGAGCGTAGCAACTTTACTCACCACCTTGCCCAAAACCATCAAAGAAACCACGCTGGTAGCACAGGTTCCCACTCCCCTACTCACCTCTACACGGCAACGCAGGCGGCAGCGGCGCTCCGGGCACCAGCACGGCGGCGATCTATGGGCGGCTCTAACCCAGGTAACCGCCCACCTGGATCGTTCTTTTTTTTTGAAACGCCCAACCATAGTTGGTTTATATTAATATAAGCAGAGGGAAAACCATTACAAGGTCACTTAGCCATGCATTGACATGCTAAGACACCCGGGAAACCTTTTGTAAGAGAAAATAAAAAGTATTCATTTAGAAAATTCAAGGTGGTTCAAAAAGAAGCTTTCTTAGTGCCTTTGCACCGGCGAAAGCCCATCTCCTTGCTTCGTCTCGAATCCAAGTCAGTAGACTTGTGCAGGTTGTCAATCGTAGGTCGAAAATCCTCCTGTTTCGCGCTGTCCAGATTCCCCAGGTTGCGAGGATGAACAGCGAGCTGAATCCTCTCCGATGCTGCTTGCTGAAGGTCTGCGCCATTGCCTGCCAAACCTGAGCCGGCGAGGCGGAATGTTCCCATCTCCTGGGCTCGATCCCAGCACATCCTGGCCACTGCGCGATTGACAGCCAGATGCGGCGGGAGAAGGGGCACTCGAAGAACAGGTGTTCCGATGTCTCAAGGCTACGGTTGCACAGCTGACAGAAATACTCGTTCGGCCAACCGCGACGCTGCAGCCTGTCCGCGCACCAGAGTCTGTCCTGGAACAGAAGCCATGTGAATAGCTTGAGTCGAGGCGGAGCCCATGGCTTCCAGACGGCCGTCGGCGCGATACACCTCTGCCGACCTTCGAATTGAATTTTGTAAGCTGTTTTGGCTGAGTAACAGCCATCCGCAGAGAGGGTCCAGCGAATTGAGTCCTGGACGCCCGGCGTCAGCGCTAGTCCGTGCCGCAGAAGCTTGCGCCACATCGTGAGGAAATCTTGCAGCACCTCGGCGGTTAGCGTGGCTGGCAATACCAGGTCAGAGACCCAGCTGTGGTTGTGCACGGCCTGCTCCACCTTCTTGTTCTTGCGACGCGAAAGCTGGAAGATCGAAGGGAATTGTCGAGAGAGCGGCGAGTCGTCGAGCCAGTTGGAGTGCCAGAAGGATGCTTGCTTGCCGTCGCCAATGGTAACACGGGTGGCGGCATTGAAGAGTTCCCTGTCTCCGTCGTCGCACGGCGTCGTCAGTCCCACCCAAGGGCGGTGAGGCGCTGTCCACTCGTACCAGAGCCACCGAAGCCGAAGTGCTCGACCAAAGAGAGCGAGGTTTGTCAGGCCAAGGCCACCAAAGACCGCAGGAGAGCAGACCTTCTGCCAGCTCACTTTGCACTTGCCGCCGGCCATGGCATTGTCGTCGATGCTCCAGACGAAGTTGCGGCGAATTCGGTCGAGATCCTTCATGAATTTTGGTGGGGGTTTGAGGGCTGTCAAGGTGAAGATCGGTAGCGAGCTCAACACCGAGCGCGCCAGCTCGCGGCGCCCCCCGATGTTGATCCATCTGCCATGCCAGCCGGCGAGCCGCGCCTTGGCACGATCCATGATGTGCTGCAGGTCCACATATCGGAGCCGGCCGAGGGAGAGCGGCATGCCCAGGTAGCGGATGGGGAAGGCCGCCGTGTTGCCCGCAAAAGGCCTGAGGATGTCGTCGAGGTTGAGGCCGTCACATCTGATCGCTGATACCGAGCACTTGGCGTCGTTGATCTGGAGACCTGTGGCGCTGCCGAACTGGTGCAAGATCTGAAAAAGGACGGTTACCTCCGTGCCGACAGGGTTTAGGAACACAGCAGCGTCGTCGGCGTAAAGGCTTGCTCTGATTTTTGCCTCGCGGAGAGGAAGTGGCGTGAGCAGGCCACGGTCCGTGGCAAGCTGGAGCACGCGATGCAGTGGATCGATCGCGAGATCGAATAGCAGGGGAGAGAGGGGATCCCCTTGCCGCAGACCACGCCGGTGTTGGATGGAAGGCCCATCTGCCCCATTGAGCAGGACCGAAGAGGATGCCGTCGACAATAGCAGAGCGATCATGTCACGCCAACGAGCCGGGAAGCCCATCTGCTGAAGAAGCTCGAAGAGATATCCCCAAGAGATGGAGTCAAAAGCACGAGCGAAATCCAGCTTGAACAGCAGAGCTGGTTTCTTCTTCCTATGCATGGCCCTGGATAGATTTCGCACGAAGAGAAAATTGTCGTGCAGGCAGCGCGTTTTGATGAACGCACTCTGGGCAGGGGAGATGAGCGAATTCATATGGGGCGCCAGCCGTCGCGCCAAGATTTTGGAGAGGAGTTTTCCCAGCGATTGTATTAGGCTGATGGGTCTATAATCCCCCGCAGCGCTCGCTCCATCTTTTTCGGCAGCAGACAGATGAACGCACGATTGAGGGAGGCAAAACCCGATTGCCTGAGGTTGTAGATGTGATGTAGCGCCGCCATGACGTCAAGCTTGATCGTGTTCCAGCCATGGTTTTGGTTAGCACCCCCGGGAAATCGGCCATACCGGACAAAAAAATTCCGAAAATTTTGAAATTTTGAATTTTAACGTATTTTAACCAAAAAATACCGAATTTTAACCAATTTTTTTTAATTTCTAAATTTCAGTTTTCAATATCGTCCGGTAACCGGTCGGGATTTTCCGGTAACCGCGGTAACCGGAAATCCCGACCCCCCTTGGGATTTTTTTCCCATCCGGTATCCAAAACCTTGGTTCCAGCATCGGCGGTAGGGTAGAAGATACCCGTGAAACCGTCAGGTCCCGGAGCTTTTTTCGCCGGCGAGTCCTTTATCGCCTCCCAGATTTCCTGCATGGTGAAAGGCAGATCGAGGCCGGCAGCAGGCAGCATTGGCAGATCGAGGGCCCTCCCAGTCCAGCGTGCATTGGCGCGGCTGCGTTGCACCAAGAGCCGCCGAGAAGTGTGCGTGTAGGATCGATTCCTTGTCTTCGTGCTTGGTGAAGATTCCGGCATTAGAGGCAAGGGAATGGATGAAGTTTTTCCGACGACGAGCATTCATCTTGACGTGGAAGAAGCGGGTGCATGCGTCGCCTTCGCGAAGCCAGGTGAGTCTGGACGCCTGCCGGCGGCGAGCCCGCTCGATCGCCGCGAGTCCCAACACCTTCAGCTTCAGAGCTTTGCGCAGGAGCGCCTCCTCCTCCGTTAACGCACGGCTCTCCTGCGCCACATCGAAGAGGAGGATGATGGCGTTGACAATGTGCAGCTGCATACGTGAGTCACCGAAGGTCTCCTTGCTCCAAGACCGAAGAGCACGCGCGGTACGTGAGAGCTTGATCTGCAGCCTACGGAGAGGGTTTGCTGATCTCACTTCTGCTGTCCAGGCGGCGTTTACCGTCGGCGAGAAACCGGCGTGTTTTGGCCAGAAATTCTCAAAGCGGAAGCGAGCCTTGTGTGGCGGCGCGAGAAGCCAGAAAGCAGAAGCGGGCAGTGGTCGGAATGAGAGGAGGAAAGAGCTTGGACGCCGCAGCTCGGGAAGATGGCGTCCCAGGCCACGTTGAAAAAGAAACGGTCGAGGCACACTAGGGTCGGGTCAGCGCGCTTGTTGCTCCAGGAGAAGCGTCGGTTGGCGCAGCGTAGCTCCTTGAGCTCAGCGGCGTTGATTGCCGCTCTGAACTTGCCCATCAGACTCCTGCAGAGATTCGCGTTGGTTCCTGGTTCCTGGGAAAGGGCTCCCGTCTACGGGGAGAAAAACCCGTCTCCTATTCTTGATTTCTGACAGCTACTACTGGTCTGCGCGCCGAGACAATCATCAGGGGGCGGCGGCGGCGGCGGAGGCGACTGCGGAAGGGGATGCAAGATGAACGACAACGGCGATTGCGAGGTTTGCGCGATGTGGAGGGAGATATCTAGCTTCAACCGCAAGAGCGATGCTCCGAAGCTCGTCGTCACCTCCGACGGTCTCAGAGACAGCACGGCTTCCGACAGTTCCAGAGACAGCTCGGTGAGAACACCGTTGCCCCCTTTTCTCCCACATTGATTCAGTTTCATCTCAACCACGGTTGCTTCCTGGAGAAGGTTTTGTGGGGTTTGGGGATGTTCGAATTTCACTTAAGTACCTGCTAATTGGGTCTCTTGGATAATATTAAGTAGGATGAAACACGGATATTTGGTCAATTTGGTCGGATTAAGTACCTGCTAATCTCACCGAGGAAGTCATTGGTCCAGAATGCTGGCACCAATTAGCTGCCTTATATAGAGAACTACACCTTGTCAAATCTTAGTTTGGAATAAGGCTGTCCAGCAACAGGGACTAATTCCAGTACCTTTGGTCTAAGATGATTCAATTATGCGCATGAGAAAGACAAGAAAATATGATTTTGTATCTTGTTAGATGGCATATATAGATAAAATTTGTCAGAGGATTTTCCTTTCAAAAATTGTTTCAGAACATATAAAAGGGTAGCGAACACTCTGTACATGCTTGAAAAATACTATTTACTAATATTGCAAGCAGGATTGCAAGTGAAGCTCTTATGGAGATGGTTAGTACATTGTTGATGTGCTACCATGAGATCACTACTAGGAAACTAGCTATAGGTGGAACCACATTCTGTGGCGTACCAAACAGCCATGCGGCAAAGAAAATATTTTTGTGACGCATAGTTTTGCATGCGCCACAGAATTTGGAATTCTGTGGCGCACGAGAACCGAATGCGCCACAGAAATATGTCTTTCTGTGGCGCATATAGCTAGATGCGCCACAGAAAGCCACATTTCTGTGGCGCACATCCAACATGCGCCACAGAAATATGTCTTTCTGTGGCGCATATAGCTAGATGCGCCACAGAAAGGCACAATTCGGTGGCGCACATTCAACATGCGCCACAGAATTGTGTCTTTCTGTGGCGCATCTAACTATATGCGCCACAGAAAGACATATTTCTGTGGCCATAAATTTTACATACGACGTCGAAAAAATGCGTTTAATACCTTAAAAAAAATTAGACAAAATTTTGGAACCGCCCTCACCAGGGTTTATCCGTTGGACTTTTTTCAGATTCTCAAAATTTCAAACGAAAAAAAGTTATGGCCAACAGAAATTTTTGTCCAGCAAAATAAAAAAAATAAAAAAGACAATTTTGTGGCGCATATGTAGCCCATGCGCCATAGAATTGTGGGATTCAAATTTTGAATCCCGCACCCCCTTCTCCCTCCATTCTCCTCTCCCCTTCTCTCCTTCTCTCATCCACTTCTCCCTCCACTTCTCCCTCCACTTCTCCTCTCCCCTTCTCCTCCACTTCTCCTCTCCCCTTCTCCTCCCTCCTCCTTCTCCTCTCCTCCACATCTTCTCCCCTCCTCCTCCTCCTCCTCCTCCTCTCCTCTCCTCTCCTCTCCTCTCCTCCACATCTTCTCTCCTCCTCGTCATCCTCCTCCTCCTCCACCTCCACCTCCGGCGACCTCCTCCACCACCACCACCCCGGCGACCTCCTCCTCCACCCCGGCGACCTCCTCCACCTCCGGCGACCTCCTCCACCACCCCGGCGACCTCCTCCTCCATCCCGGCGACCTCTGGCGACCTCCTCCACCACCCCAGCGACCTCCTCCAACACCTCCACCTCCACCTCCGGCGACCTCCTTCTCCACCCCGGCGACCTCCTCCGGCGACATCCTTCTCCTCCTCCACCATCTTCGGCGACCCCCATCCTCCACCCACGGCAACACGGCCTCCGACGAGCTCCGACAAAATTCCGGCGAAATTCCGGCGGCCAGATCTAGATCCAGATCTGGATCTAGATCTGGCCGCTTTTTTTTTTGAAATTCAAAAAAAAATTCTGTGGCGCACGGTAGTGGGATGCGCCACTGAAATATTTCTATGGCGCACGGTAGTGCGATGCGCCACAGAATCTTGACATTTCTGTGGCGCACCACCGGCGTGCGCCACAGAAATATAATTTAGTGGCGAGAATTCTGTGGCGCATCCCACTTTTTCCAAGATGCGCCACAAAATTCCAAAAAGGTGCGCCACTAATAGGCCTTTCCCTAGTAGTGGATTGTTATTTATTAATATTCACACGCGGTTGTTGGAGGAAAAATGTGTGTGAAGCTATTATGGAGATAATTAGTAGACTGCTGGTGTATTACCATAAGTGTGCTCATATTCGGGTCATCAGGTTGGAAAACACATGCCCCTGCTGACGCTAAAAAAATGTGTGTTGTGGACATATAATTTTTTTTCTTTCGTTTTTCTTCCATGTCCTTTTGTAGTCATGCCAGAACTGTGTCTGCATTTCCTGCAAATATTGTGAAATTTAGAATCCTAACCAAAGTGAATCTTCATTATCATTCAACACTGTATACCGCAGGAGGTTGAGCAGTTCCTCCCCGCGCTCCTTGTGATCTTCATGTGTTGAATGGTAAATCGAATTACATCTTAAAGTCGAATGCTTTTGTTATGCTTGTCTGATCATCGTAACAATGTACTTGATGTGTAGAACATGTTCAACCGTCCAATGACATTGTCTACACCACGTTGCCCGGGTGCTGTGTGACCAAAGCACAAGATGAGAAGGTACTAGAAATAGCTCATACCAAGAAGCCTGAAATTCCTCTGCACGTGGCAAACATGAACAAAAGACATGTCAACTTGAAGGACTCCTGTGTTGTAAGTTTCATCCTTTTGCCGATAATTTCTTCATTCTGTTTGTTACTGTAATCCATATGACATTTTCATTCTGGTCAAGGCTCCCATCTCTTCAATCATGTCTCTTTCTTTTCTGTTCATGCAGTACATACCGTTGCAACTTGTGCTGAACCATTTCAAGGATAAAATAACTAAAGCTACTATTCAACTCGAAGGCCCTGACAACGGCATATACAGCGTAGGAGCAAGCAAGCACAGTGACGATCAAGTAGTCCTAGATTCTGGGTGGGATACTTTTGTAGCTTCTCAGCGCATACAAGAGAAGGACCTGCTCATTTTCAGAAGCACAGAGAATAGTCGCCTCGAAGTTGTCATCCTTGACCCAAGCGGTCATGCAAAAACCTCATGTTTTGTCAGAGAAAATTCTTCCAGTACCCAAGAAATGAGCGATGATTCTCTTCAGATTGTTGATCCACCACCTGCTACCCTTATTGACTTGAGCAGTTCTGGCGACGACGACGACATGGTGGGGAAGGTGGCTTCAACATCTGTGTTGCCAAGACAGCTACGAGGTCGTCCTGCAAAAGCTCAGACAACAGCTTCAACATCTCCCTCGCCGAGACAGCTAAGAGGTCGTCCTGCAAAAGCTCAGAAGCCGGCTTCAACACCTGCCTTGGCGAGACAGCTAAGAGGTCGTCCTGCAAAAGCTCAGAAGATGGTTTCAACATCCTCTCCTTCTACTAAATCAGGTCTTAGTACTCCAGTATTTTACCTATGCAATTTTTTTGTTCCACCATATTTCGAGAGTAATTTGTTCCACAATATTTCAATGAATTCTGATCATTCTATGCGCACCCTAAGAGAGTATGCATGTTTTTCAGGACCTGGAGCTCGCAAGCCACATGATCGGGCATCCGTGAAGCTTGGAGTCCACTCAGAACCTCTGTCCAACAATCTCGTTGGACCTTCCCAGCGTCCATACGTTTTAGCCCTGGGGAAAGCTCTACCTCGGCGAGTGAAGAGGAAAATCGAAAAGAAAGTCCAAGCAATTCGGTCTAAAGTTCCTATATTTGTGAAGGTGATGACCATGACCTGTGTTGACGCTGTCAGGAACAAATGCAGAATGGTGAGTTATCTTATCTTCAGCTGCAAATTTTTTTTTTTTTTTGATAAAGGGATTTTATTACTTATCAAAGTATTACACCCGGCCTCTGCATAACAACGATGCACACAGCCCTCACAAATCCACGAGTCTAGAGCATAAAAATAAAAAGGCGAATTACATATCATAGTGAGAAATTGTAAAGACGCCTAGTACGGTGGAGGTCCAATCCTCAGATTATGCTGCCATCCACGTTGGGTAAAAATATCCCTCGCCGAAGCCTCCAACCGCGTAGACACCTCCATGAACAGGTCTCGGTGGCCCACATGCTGTAGTGGCGACCATGAACGGATCAAAGCTGTGCACCGGTAAATGACCTGCAAAAGAGAACAATTTTTATCATTAAAAACCTTATCGTTTCTACATAGCCATAGTGACCAAATAACGGCAATCGCTCCCATCCTAATAATTAGCTTCAACCTAGAATCTACCCCGTTCAGCCAGTTGCCAAAAATATTAGCAACACTTTTTGGGGATATAAGTTAGATGCTATCTGGATGGTTGACCATATAGAACGAGCAAAACTGCATTGAAAGAAAAGGTGTTTAATACTCTCATCGTGATGACAAAATACACACTTTTTACTTCCCTGCCAATTTCGCTTCGCAAGGTTGTCTTTTGTAAGAATTACCCCACGACGAAGATACAAGTAAAGACTTTAGTTCTCAGAGGTAACTTCATTTTCCAAATCTTTTTATTATTATCAACTGGAAATTCAGGTTGGATTAAAGCATTGCACATAGAGCTCACTGAGAATTCACCATTCACATTGAGGCTCCAACGAAATACATCCGCTCCCTGCGTCAGCTGCACAGAGGCTAGCCGCTGCAACAAGTCATTTAACGATGCTTGTCTAGGACCAAAAATATTTCTCCTGAACGACACGTTAGGTGGGTTGGTTTCCAACACCTTAGCGAGAGTATCACCTTTGTGACGCACAATATTGTACAAGGCCGGATATTGCTCACGGAGCGTGGAATTACCCAGCCATTTATCCTCCCAAAAACGAATTTGGGATCCATCCTTAATAGAGAAAGAACCGAATGGAAAGAAATATTTCTTCGTGGCCATAAGCCCTGCCCAGAAATGGGAATCACCAGGTTTCCAAAAAATCTGGGATAGAACCCGGGAGCCAACATACTTCCTTCTCAGGAGGGTTTGCCACACACCTTCTTCAGTTAAAAGCTTGAAGATCCATTTGCCAAGGAGAGCTTTATTCTTAACATCCAAATCATGGACGCCAAGGCCTCCTTGGTCTTTTGGGCGGCACACCACACTCCATTTAACCAAACGGTACTTTCTCTTTTCACTATCCCCTTGCCAAAAGAATCTTGAACGGAAATAATCCATTTTCTTCAAGACTCCCTTAGGAGTTGAAAGAAGGAATCATGTACAGTACCATATTAGTTAGGACTGAATTGATGAGAACCAATCTCCCCCCTAGGGATAACAATTTTCCTTTCCAGCTGTTTAGTCTAGCTTGAAGCCTTTCCTCCACCGGCTTCCATTCAGCATTTGTGAGTCTCCGATAGTGGATCGGAATTCCCAAATACCTGATTGGAAACTGGCCCTGGGTACACCCGAACAGCTCCGCATACAAGGATACATTATCTTGTGCCTCGCCAAAACAAACAACTCACTCTTATGGAAATTAATTTTGAGACCGGATAACTGCTCAAACGCTGATAGTATTAACTTCAGGTTTTAGCTTTTTCGATGTCGTGTTCCATAAAGAGAATTGTATCGTCCGCGTATTGTAGGATGGATAGACCCCCATCAACAAGATGTGGAATCACCCCTACAATTTGGCCATCAGACTTTGCACGTTCAATCAAGATGGCCAACATGTCTGCCACTATATTAAATAGTATCGGCGACAATGGATCACCCTGTCGAAGTCCTTTTTTCGTTTGAAAATATTTGCCAATGTCGTCATTAACTTTAATGGCTACACTTCCACCCGAAATGAAGCTATTGATTAGAGCGCACCACTCATGAGAGAAACCTTTCATTCTGAGGGTTTGCTGGAGGAAAGACCATTTGACCTTATCGTAGGCCTTCTCAAAATCAAGCTTAAGAATGACCCCATTAAGTTTTTTCCTGTGTAGTTCGTGGACCGTCTCATGAAGCGTAACAACTCCATCAAGGATGTTGCGCCCTTGCATAAATGCCGTTTGAGATGGTCGAACCACATGATCTGCCACCGTGTTCAGCCGTAACGTGGCTACTTTAGTGAAAATTTTGAAACTAACATTAAGAAGCCAGATTGGTCTATATTGTTGAATCCTTTCTGCTTCATTAATCTTAGGTAGCAAAATTATCTCACAAAAGTTTAACCGGAACAATTCCAGCTGTCCAGTGTGAAGGCAACTGAATAGCTGTAACAGATCCACCTTAATGACATCCCAGAAGTTCTGGTAGAACTCTGCCGGGAAGCCGTCAGGACCAGGGGCTTTATTATGCTCCATCTGGAAGACAGCTTTTTTACTTCCTCCTCTGAATAAGGGGCGGTAAGATGGTTATTTTCCTCGACGGAGACCTGGGGAATGTCGTCTGTACGAGACTCATCCAACATGAAGTTTCCTTCATCAGGAGCCCCAAACAGACCTTTGTAAAATTTAGTTATATACGACTTAAGCTGCTCATGGCCCTCAATCGTCCCTTCATCCTGTACAAGAGAGTAAATACGCTTTTTCCTGTGTCTACCATTGGCAACACTGTGGAAATATCTCGTATTCGAATCCCCTTCCAGAATAAATTTGGCTTTAGAGCGTTGATACCATTTTAGCTCTTCCTGACGCAGCATACTTGCTATCTGTGCATTTGACTGGCTTTTTAGCTCAATTTCTTGCACTGATAGCGGATAAATATGGATGCGTTTCTCGGCCTATTATTTGTTATATCTGAACTTGGAGAATTTGGTCAACCTTACTGACACCTGCGCGCCTTGTTTATTAGGATTTTTGCACGGAATATGCTAGGGCGTATCTCCCGAAAAAGAGAAGAGCTCTCCTCCTTGAGCTGGAGGGCAAGCAGACGCAGTGGGAGGCCACGATGGACGTGCGGACGGACGGGTGCAGGTTCATTCACAAAGGCTGGAGGGAGTTCGTCGGGCAGAATAGTCTGGAGGTGGGAGACATCTGCCTCTTCCAGCTCGTGAGCAGGACTAGCACGAGCCTCACGATGACGGTCTATCTGCTTCGCAGGTCGGAAATATAGAGCCGTATATATGTAGCTGATCTCAAACAGACGTCGACGTAGTGCTATGTTTTATATAACCCTCTTGTTATACCCTGCCATGAGATGTGATGAGATGAGACTGACTGTATATCTAATGTGGGGAAGACTATGTACCGTTTAACTCTCTTATTCTACCTCTAGACTGTTTAATTCTAGATCAAAATATTATGAGGAGCCGGATGCATTGTGCTGCATTTGTTCCAAGATCATCAAGTTCAGGAAGCATGCTTTGTTGGAACTTGGAAGTAGATGCAAGTTTAGACACGGGAAAAAGTTGCATTCTTGAAAGCTTGGTGATGTTTACAAACTCTCTGTAGAATTATAATAAATCTCACGTATATAATTTTAGGAGAGTACAAGGAGTATATATAGGCTCGATTCACAACCGACTCGGCCAAAACCCTAACCGAGTCGACCTGCCTAATCAACTTGTTTTACAAGGCAATCACATAATCTAACATCCCCCCGCAGTCTCATCGTGGGGTTCAACAACGTTGAGACTGAAACGAATATCAGTGAATGGCGCAGTAGCAAGAGCCTTGGTGAAAATATCAGCAAATTGTGCTGTTGTTGGAACATGAAGAACACGAACTTGGCCCAAAGCAACCTTCTCACGAACAAAGTGAATGTCGATTTCAATATATGCTTGGTACGACGATGCTGCACTGGATTGCTGGACATGTAGATAGCTGAAACATTGTCACAATAAATGATGGTTGCTTGATGAAGAGGGCGGTGCAACTCCGAGAGCAGCTGACGAAGCCAAACCGTTTCAGCAACGGTGTGCGCGACCGCCCGATACTCAGCCTCTGCAGAAGACCTTGAGACTGTAACCTGTCGTTTTGAAGACCATGAAACCAAATTGTTACCAAGAAAAACACAGTATCCGGACGTGGATCTACGAGTATCTGGACAACCAGCCCAGTCGGCATCGGAATATGCTGTCAAAGTAGTAGGAGAGGAAGAATTTATGTGAAGACCATGATCAAGAGTGCCTTTAAGATAGCGAAGAATGCGTTTGACATGATTGTGATGTGGAACACGAGGATCATGCATGTAGAGACAAGCTTGCTGAACAGCATAAGAAAGCTCTGGGCGTGTAAGAGTAAGATATTGGAGAGCACCAGTGAGGCTACGATAGAGAGTAGGGTCGGAAAACGGTTCACCATCAGCAGATAGTTTGAAAGATGTGTCAACAGGAGTACGAGAGGGCTGACAATCTTGCATCCCTGCCCATGAAAGAAGATCTAGAATATATTGGCGTTGAGAAAGGAAGAGGCCTTGAGAATTACGAGTGACAGAAATACCGAGAAAATGATGTAAAAGGCTGAGGTCAGTCATGGAGAACTCGGTGTTGAGCAGAGAAATAATGTGATTAAGAAAGGATTGGGAAGAAGCTGTGAGAACAATATCGTCCACGTAGAGTAGTAAATAAGAGGTTTGGGAATTGTGATGATAGAAAAAGAGAGAAGAATCTGAAAGAGAAGGGACAAAACCGATTGTTTGGATGAAAGTGGAAAAACGTTGAAACCATGCCCGTGGGGCCTGTTTAAGACCATAGAGAGACTTTTGAAGGAGACAGACATGATTAGGAAGAGTGGGATTTTCAAATCCAAGAGGTTGCTGACAATAAACTGTTTCATTGAGGCTGCCATGAAGAAACGCATTTTTTACATCGAGTTGATGAATGGGCCAAGAAGAAGAAATAGCAAGACTGAGAACAGTGCGAATAGTGCTTGGTTTACCAACGGGGGAGAAAGTTTCATCGTAGTCAAT
Organism: Puccinellia tenuiflora; assembly: GCA_012064385.1. Classification (NCBI taxonomy): domain Eukaryota; kingdom Viridiplantae; phylum Streptophyta; class Magnoliopsida; order Poales; family Poaceae; genus Puccinellia; species Puccinellia tenuiflora. Next base: position 110,315 of record QRDG01000399.1, read on the forward strand.
ACTGTGTTGCTGAGAGTAGCCACGACAAACCCATCTAGCTTTATAGCGTGCAAGAGATCCATCGGAGTGAAATTTTTGGCGAAAGACCCATTTGCCCGAGACAACATTTGCACCGTGTGGACTAGGAACAAGTTGCCATGTGTCATTTTGCAGGAGAGCGTGAAACTCATCTTTCATGGCGGTAGACCAATGAGGATCTAGAAGAGTAGCTTTGTAGGTGCGGGGAATAGGAGAAACTTGAGGTTCGGCAAGAAGACTGAGACGTTCTTTAGGTTGGAGGCGAAAACCAGACTTAGCGCGAGTGCGCATGACGTGGTCGTTATTTGGGGCAGTGGTAGGAACAGCACGTGAGGGTAGACGTGGAGAGGAGGTGCCCGGCGCAGCAGAACGATCGGGCACGGGAGAGGTGATCGCGGCAGAGGGCGCTGCCGCGGCAGCGTTTTGAGCCAGACTCTCTGCCGCGGCAGAGGGCTCGGCAGGATCGGGCGCGGCAGGAAAGTCTGCCGCGGCAGGATTTTGCGTGATTTCATGGACCGCAGCAGAGGTTTGGCAGGGTTCAGCCGCGACTTGAGGGGGGGGGGGGTGTTGGCGATGCTGGGGTTGTATAGTAGGGGATTGATGGGGCGAGTGGTGTTAGTTTGGGCTGGTGCTGATGGAGATTCATGTGGAGGTGATCGAGAGGCGAAAGGAAAAATAGTTTCATCGAAAGTGACGTGTCGGGAGATGTGAACACGACCGGTGGTAAGATCTAGACAGCGATAACCTTTGTGCTCGTCGGAATAACCGAGGAAAACGCAGGGGATGGATCGAGGGGCTAATTTATTCGGAGTGGTGGCGTAGATGTTCGGAAAACAGAGGCAGCCAAAAACTCTTAACTCAGCATAATTTGGGTGGCTTAGGAAAAGGGAGTAGAAAGGTGTTGTTTTGGGATTAACGGTGGAGGGGCGGATATTGAGAAGAAAGGTGGCCGTGCGAAGAGCTTCTGCCCAGAATTTTGGGGGCATAGATGATTGAATGAGGAGGGTGCGAACTATATCGTTTAGGGTGCGGAGAGAGCATTCGGCCTTGCCGTTTTGGGGAGAAGTATAGGGACAAGAAAAACGCAGAAGGATGCCGTGTTGGAGAAAGAGATTTCTGTTCTTGAAGTTGTTAAACTCGCGTCCATTGTCACATTGGATAAAACGGATAGGAAGAAAGAAGTGCGTGGAGACATATCGTTGAAAATTTATAAAGATTGTGTGAGCATCCGATTTGTGCTTGAGGGGAAAAGTCCAAATAAAATGAGTGAAATCATCTAGAATAACAAGGTAGTATTGAAAACCAGAAATACTAGTGTGAGGAGAAGTCCATATATCACAATGTAATAACTCGAAGGGAAAACTACTATAGGAACTAGAAGAACTAAAGGGGAGGCGCACATGTTTGCCTTGTTGACACGACTCACGCACTAAGGGATCATGATGATCATTATTACATGGAAGAGAAAATTCACTAAGCAAAGTAGAAGTGGTGACGGCATTGGGGTGGCCTAAACGCTGGTGCCAAAGGTGGACGGAGGCCATCATGGAAGAAGGTGGACTTGTGGCAGGGGCTCCATTGATGGAATAGAGATCACCGGAGCTATTGAAGCGCGCGATCTCCTCCTTGGTTTGAAGATCCTTCACAGACAGGCCAAAGGGATCAAATTCAATAGAAACAAGATTATCAGAAGTGAATTTGCGAACGGAGATTAAATTTTTAATGAGAGCAGGAGCAACAAGAACATCTCGAAGTAAAAGAAGTTTAATGGGTGTGGGTAATTCGGTGTGACCGGTGCTATAGATTGGAATAGTAGTGCCATTGCCAAGGGTGATTGAAGAAAAAGGAGAAGAGGTGCAATTTGACAGCAAATTATTCGAATTGGACATGTGACTAGAAGCACCAGAATCAAAAATCCAGTCCATACCTGAGGTTCCCTGAGCAGCAAAGTTGTTCATGGCCTGCAAAAAGGCGGCTTGGTCCCAAAGAGGGGTCGGTGAAGGCAGCAGGGGCGGAGCCGTCGATGGAGGGGGGAGCATGCAGCGTGTACGAAGCGGTCGGTGTAGATGGCAGCTGGGGCTGCAGATGGTAGAGGCCGCTGCTGTCGATGTAGTGGAGCGCCATAGGTGTAGGTCGTCGGGGCAGCGTGGTACGCCTGCGTCGGAGGACGGGGACTCATGAGTCCAGGAGATCCCGTGTGGGGGCGCAGACCCGGCATCCATGAGCCGGAGTAGGCAGGAGGCGCGCCGATCGGGGACGGAGCAGTCCAGGGCATTGGCCAGGCCTGGACAAGCCCGGTCCAGGGATCATGTGGAGGACGCCAAGTCGTAGGTGTAGGCGGCGGGGCGACGCTCGGAGGAGGCGTCGGTGCAGCTGGTGGACGCGGCGGGCGGTAGATAGGGTTTTTGTCGCGGTAGTTCGGGCTTGGATGCCATCCAGAGGGGGGCTGCGTTGGACGCACTGGTGGAGTGGCCGGTGGCGGTGGCGGTGGCCGCGGCGTGGCGACGAAGACTTGAGGGCGCGACTCCTTGTTAGTGATGGCGCGATCAGCCCATTGTAGCATGGAGCGGACCTCGGCGAAGGAGGGGGCCAGCCGCATCATGGGGATGAAGGACGCTTGTTTCTCAAAGCGTTCGCCGAGACCGACGAGGAGGACGTTGATGAGTTGCTTGTCGTCGATGGGGTCCCCGAGCTCGCGGAGTTCGTCGGCGATGGACTTGAGACGCGGATAGTAGACGCCGACTTGGGAGTCGCCTTGGACGGTGTTGCGGAGCTCCGTGTGTAGAGAGTTGACGCGGGCGTCGACGTTGTCCTGGAAGAGATGGCGTAGAGCCACCCATAGGGCGGCGGCGTTGGTGGCGTCGCGGAAGACGAGGTTGAAGATCTCGGTGGACACCCGTTGGTAGATCCACTGGATGATGGCGAGGTCGTCCTTGACCCAGCGCGGATCCGAGGGCCGAGGAACAGAGTCGGCGGCAGCGAAAAACACAGGCCGGAGACTCCGGGTCCTTGGGGGCGGAGACTCCGGTGTGACCGAAGACTCCGGACCCTCTCCGGGGTAGATCCAAACAGAGAAAACCAGAACTGCCATAACTTTTGCAAATGAAGTCCGAATCGAGTGAATCCAATTTTGTTGGAAAGAGGACGACAAGAGCTTACCCTTTCTCATTCTCTTTTTTCACTACTTAGTATCTATTTTCATTCTTCACTCTTTCTTTCTTCATTTTTCTGTCCCTCGGTCTCTCTTTCTTCGGTGTTCAGTCTCCATCCTTTCATTAAATATATTTCTTCTAAGTTATTCAATCACTCATTCGTAGGTCTTTTTTCTTCGGTGTTTAGTCTTAATTGCCTTGTCATTTATCATTCTTCTCTTTATTTATAATTCATCATTTCTCAATATTTTCAGTCTTCATTTCTGTCTTTTTATTCTCAATCTTTCCAATCTACAGGAGATGATAAATCTTTCATTTAATTATCTCGTCATTTTCCATTCCATGGTATCTTTTTTTAGTCTCCACGGTTTCCTTCTTCATTCTCCGGTATCTCTTTTTCATCAATCGTCATTATAACATTTTTCAGTGTTGAGCTTCCATCCTCTAGTTTGTTCTTTTGTTTCTATTTGTCATTTAATTTGTATATGGTCCTCGTTTTCTCTCTCTCTTCAATATCCTAGCTTTCAAATTTTAGTCTATATCCAATCTTTCTCTCCTTTTTGAAAAATTATTGTAAGCATGCATTAAGCCAAGTAAGTGATAAGTTTTTCTTTCGTAGTTTTGTCCTGTGGTGCTCGAGCTTGTCAAACATATATGTACATTTCGTTAGAAAACATGAATAGTTATTAGGTTAATTAATTTTCAACCGGGCATTCCAACAAGCTTGTATGTGTTGGTTAGCGATTTTTTTCCTATTCTAAGGTTTTCTATGAACTTTTATACACCCTCCGTTCCTTGACGTAAGATGCATAGTTTTCTTTACCCGAACATTAACACACAGGTCAGATGAATAAAGATTAGAGGGAAAATAGGGAAATCAGCATATTCTCTCTCCTGATGAGATTACATAAGTTGTGGAACCACAATACACCATGTATTTTGAAATTTTCGGCAAAAAGTATACACCTTACATCAAAAAAACGGAGGGACTATCATTTTGTCGTTAGATGAAGTATGCTTCTTCATTTTTTTTTTGCGAACACGCAAAATCCTTGCGTGTCGTTTGCAATAGGAAGAAAGAAGGAGCTATAGCGAGTCCGGCATCGTAATGATGCGGTTACAGGGTAGGGATGTGTGGTTGGGCAACCACCGAAGCCATCGACCAAAACAAAACCGAAAAGACAGCGCCCAAGACAACCTAGTCTATCTCCAGATCAAACCCAGCCTCACAGCGCCAGAGAGCTTCCAGAGCTCCACTTCTTCGGCTATCCGTCTTCATTCTATTTCAAGCAGGACAAAGCGTGCCCACAAAAAAAGAAGTAAGAAAATCTGAAAAAATAGGAATACACGGCACACACATGGCCAAAGACCCAGGCCCAACACACACATAAAAAAGGTGCATATTGTTGGGCGAAAACCATCGCCCATAGACTGCTCAGCCACGTTTGTTGTCAGTCAGCAGCTAGGAGGCATTCAAGGGAATAGGTAGAGGGAACACGTACGTGGGTTGACATGAGTGGATAAAAAAAGTGTATGTTAATTAGAAAACAACTACACTCTCCGTTCTAAATTAGTTGATATAGATTTGCCAAAATACGAATGTATTAACACGTAAAATATGTCTAGATACATCTATATTTAAAGAAAGCTATGTCATCTAATTTGGAGCGAAGTCAGTAGCTTTTAAACAAACACCATAAAAAAAAGAATCATTAATTCTTCTCACCGTTGCAATTTACATGTCCACCAACTGAGGTATGGGGCTATCTACCACGGTGGGTGAATAATTGATGCTATCGAGAGTTGCATCACAAACTCGTTCACCGGTCACGAGCTAGCGAAGCTGCCTAACATTTCCTCTTCTAGACATGGGAGTGTAGCAACTTTACTCACCACCTTGCCCAAAACCATCAAAGAAACCACGTTGGTTCCCAGTAGGTAGAGGTTCCCACTCCCCTACTCACCTCTACACGGCAACGCAGGCGGCAGCGGCGCTCCGGGCACCAGCACGGCGGCGATCTATGGGCGGCTCTAACCCAGGTAACCGCCCACCTGGATCGTTCTTGGTTCCTGGGAAAGGGCTCCCGTCTACGGGGAGAAAAACCCGTCTCCTATTCTTGATTTCTGACAGCTACTACTGGTCTGCGCGCCGAGACAATCATCAGGGGGCGGCGGCGGCGGCGGAGGCGACTGCGGAAGGGGATGCAAGATGAACGACAACGGCGATTGCGAGGTTTGCGCGATGTGGAGGGAGATATCTAGCTTCAACCGCAAGAGCGATGCTCCGAAGCTCGTCGTCACCTCCGACGGTCTCAGAGACAGCACGGCTTCCGACAGTTCCAGAGACAGCTCGGTGAGAACACCGTTGCCCCCTTTTCTCCCACATTGATTCAGTTTCATCTCAACCACGGTTGCTTCCTGGAGAAGGTTTTGTGGGGTTTGGGGATGTTCGAATTTCACTTAAGTACCTGCTAATTGGGTCTCTTGGATAATATTAAGTAGGATGAAACACGGATATTTGGTCAATTTGGTCGGATTAAGTACCTGCTAATCTCACCGAGGAAGTCATTGGTCCAGAATGCTGGCACCAATTAGCTGCCTTATATAGAGAACTACACCTTGTCAAATCTTAGTTTGGAATAAGGCTGTCCAGCAACAGGGACTAATTCCAGTACCTTTGGTCTAAGATGATTCAATTATGCGCATGAGAAAGACAAGAAAATATGATTTTGTATCTTGTTAGATGGCATATATAGATAAATTTTTTCAGAGGATTTTCCTTTGAAAAATTGTTTCACAACATATAAAAGGGTAGCGAACACTCTGTACATGCTTGAAAAATACTATTTACTAATATTGCAAGCAGGATTGCAAGTGAAGCTCTTATGGAGATGGTTAGTACATTGTTGATGTGCTACCATGAGATCACTACTAGGAAACTAGCTATAGGTGGAATCACATTCTGTGGCGTTACCAAACAGCCATGCGGCAAAGAAAATATTTTTGTGACGCATAGTTTTGCATGCGCCACAGAATTTTGAAATTCTGTGGCGCACGAGAACCGAATGCGCCACAGAAATATGGCTTTCTGTGGCGCATATAGCTAGATGCGCCACAGAAAGCCACATTTATGTGGCGCACATCCAACATGCGCCACAGAAATATGTCTTTCTGTGGCGCATATAGCTAGATGCGCCACAGAAAGGCACAATTCTGTGGCGCACATTCAATATGCGTCACAGAATTGTGTCTTTCTGTGGCGCATCTAACTATATGCGCCACAGAAAGACATATTTCTGTGGCCATAAATTTTGCATACGACGTCGAAAAAATGCGTTTAATACCTTAAAAAAAATTAGACAAAATTTTGGAACCGCCCTCACTAGGGTTTACCCGGTTGGACTTTTTTCAGATTCTCAAAATTTCAAACGAAAAAAAAGTTATGTCCAACAGAAGAATTTTTCCAGCAAAATAAAAAATAAAAAAATTAAAAAGACAATTTTGTGGCGCATATGTAGCCCATGCGCCATAGAATTGTGGGATTCAAATTTTGAATCCCGCACCCCCTTCTCCCTCCATTTCTCCTCTCCCCTTCTCTCCTTCTCTCATCCACTTCTCCCTCCACTTCTCCTCTCCCCTTCTCCCGCACTTCTTCTCTCCCCTTCTCCTCCCTCCTCCTTCTCTTCTTCTCCACATCTTCTCCCCTCCTCCTCCTCCTCCTCCTCCTCCTCCTCCTCCTCCTCCTCTCCTCTCCTCTCCTCCACATCTTCTCTCCTCCTCCACCTCCACCTCCGGCGACCTCCTCCACCACCACCACCCCGGCGACCTCCTCCTCCACCCCGGCGACCTCCTCCACCTCCGGCGACCTCCTCCACCACCCCGGCGACCTCCTCCTCCATCTCGGCGACCTCCGGTGACCTCCTCCACCACCCCGGCGACTTCCTCCAACACCTCCACCTCCACCTCCGGCGACCTCCACCTCCACCTCCGGTGACCTCCTTCTCCACCCCGGCGACCTCCTCCGGCGACATCCTTCTCCTCCTCCACCATCTTCGGCGACCCCCATCCTCCACCCACGGCCGCCTTTTTTTTTTGAAATTCAAAGAAAAATTCTGTGGCGCACGGTAGTGGGATGCGCCACTGAAATATTTCTATGGCGCACGGTAGTGGGATGCGCCACAGAATCTTGACATTTCTGTGGCGCACCACCGGCGTGCGCCACAGAAATATAATTTAGTGGCGACAATTCTGTGGCGCATCCCACTTTTTTCAAGATGCGCCACAGAATTCCAAAAAGGTGCGCCACTAATAGGCCTTTCCCTAGTAGTGGATTGTATTTATTAATATTCACACGCGGTTGTTAGAGGAAAAATGTGTGTGAAGCTATTATGGAGATAATTAGTAGACTGCTGGTGTATTGCCATAAGTGTGCTCATATTCGGGTCATCAGGTTTGAAAACACATGCCCCTGCTGACGCTAAAAAAATGTGTGTTGTGGACATATAATTTTTTTTTCTTTCGTTTTTCTTCCATGTCCTTTTGTAGTCATGCCAGAACTGTGTCTGCATTTCCTGCAAATATTGTGAAATTTAGAATCCTAACCAAAGTGAATCTTCATTATCATTCAACAGTGCATACCGCAGGAGGTTGGAGCAGTTCCTCCCCGCGCTCCTTGTGATCTTCATGTGTTGAATGGTAAATCGAATTACATCTTAAAGTCGAATGCTTTTGTTATGCTTGTCTGATCATCGTAACAATGTACTTGATGTGTAGAACATGTTCAACCGTCCAATGACATTGTCTACACCACGTTGCCCGGGTGCTGTGTGACCAAAGCACAAGATGAGAAGGTACTAGAAATAGCTCATACCAAGAAGCCTGAAATTCCTCTGCACGTGGCAAACATGAACAAAAGACATGTCAACTTGAAGGACTCCTGTGTTGTAAGTTTCATCCTTTTGCCGATAATTTCTTCATTCTGTTTGTTACTGTAATCCATATGACATTTTCATTCTGGTCAAGGCTCCCATCTCTTCAATCATGTCTCTTTCTTTTCTGTTCATGCAGTACATACCGTTGCAACTTGTGCTGAACCATTTCAAGGATAAAATAACTAAAGCTACTATTCAACTCGAAGGCCCTGACAACGGCATATACAGCGTAGGAGCAAGCAAGCACAGTGACGATCAAGTAGTCCTAGATTCTGGGTGGGATACTTTTGTAGCTTCTCAGCGCATACAAGAGAAGGACCTGCTCATTTTCAGAAGCACAGAGAATAGTCGCCTCGAAGTTGTCATCCTTGACCCAAGCGGTCATGCAAAAACCTCATGTTTTGTCAGAGAAAATTCTTCCAGTACCCAAGAAATGAGCGATGATTCTCTTCAGATTGTTGATCCACCACCTGCTACCCTTATTGACTTGAGCAGTTCTGATGACGACGACGACATGGTGGGGAAGGTGGCTTCAACATCTGTATTGCCAAGACAGCTACGAGGTCGTCCTGCAAAAGCTCAGACAACAGCTTCAACATCTCCCTCGCCGAGACAGCTAAGAGGTCGTCCTGCAAAAGCTCAGAAGCCGGCTTCAACACCTGCCTTGGCGAGACAGCTAAGAGGTCGTCCTGCAAAAGCTCAGAAGATGGTTTCAACATCCTCTCCTTCTACTAAATCAGGTCTTAGTACTCCAGTATTTTACCTATGCAATTTTTTTGTTCCACCATATTTCGAGAGTAATTTGTTCCACAATATTTCAATGAATTCTGATCATTCTATGCGCACCCTAAGAGAGTATGCATGTTTTTCAGGACCTGGAGCTCGCAAGCCACATGATCGGGCATCCGTGAAGCTTGGAGTCCACTCAGAACCTCTGTCCAACAATCTCGTTGGACCTTCCCAGCGTCCATACGTTTTAGCCCTGGGGAAAGCTCTACCTCGGCGAGTGAAGAGGAAAATCGAAAAGAAAGTCCAAGCAATTCGGTCTAAAGTTCCTATATTTGTGAAGGTGATGACCATGACCTGTGTTGACGCTGTCAGGATAAAATGCAGAATGGTGAGTTATCTTATCTTCAGCTGCAAATAAATATGGATGCGGTTCTTGGCCTATTATTTGTTATATCTGAACTTGGAGAATTTGGTCAACCTTACTGACACCTGCGCGCCTTGTTTATTAGGATTTTTGCACGGAATATGCTAGGGCGTATCTCCCGAAAAAGAGAAGAGCTCTCCTCCTTGAGCTGGAGGGCAAGCAGACGCAGTGGGAGGCCACGATGGACGTGCGGACGGACGGGTGCAGGTTCATTTACAAAGGCTGGAGGGAGTTCGTCGGGCAGAATAGTCTGGAGGTGGGAGACATCTGCCTCTTCCAGCTCGTGAGCAGGACTAGCACGAGCCTCACGATGACGGTCTATCTGCTTCGCAGGTCGGAAATATAGAGCCGTATATATGTAGCTGATCTCAAACAGACGTCGACGTAGTGCTATGTTTTATATAACCCTCTTGTTATACCCTGCCATGAGATGTGATGAGATGAGACTGACTGTATATCTAATGTGGGGAAGACTATGTACCGTTTAACTCTCTTATTCTACCTCTAGACTGTTTAATTCTAGATCAAAATATTATGAGGAGCCGGATGCATTGTGCTGCATTTGTTCCAAGATCATCAAGTTCAGGAAGCATGCTTTGTTGGAACTTGGAAGTAGATGCAAGTTTAGACACGGGAAAAAGTTGCATTCTTGAAAGCTTGGTGATGTTTACAAACTCTCTGTAGAATTATAATAAATCTCACGTATATAATTTTAGGAGAGTACAAGGAGTATATATAGGCTCGATTCACAACCGACTCGGCCAAAACCCTAACCGAGTCGACCTGCCTAATCAACTTGTTTTACAAGGCAATCACATAATCTAACATCCCCCCGCAGTCTCATCGTGGGGTTCAACAACGTTGAGACTGAAACGAATATCAGTGAATGGCGCAGTAGCAAGAGCCTTGGTGAAAATATCAGCAAATTGTGCTGTTGTTGGAACATGAAGAACACGAACTTGGCCCAAAGCAACCTTCTCACGAACAAAGTGAATGTCGATTTCAATATGCTTGGTACGACGATGCTGCACTGGATTGCTGGACACAGGGGCGGAGCTGGAGCTCAAGTCACCCTGATGCCCCCTTACTATGGTGTAAATTTTTTTGGCAATAGTTTAATTCATAAAAGTATGGTTTATAACTTCTAATATAGATAATACACCATAATGAAAGACAACGTATGGAATCAAAAGAGTTGGTATTAAAAAAAATAAAATGCATACTACATTAATGAAACAAAGGACAAAATTACTTGGAAAATATGCCTCTCTTTTCAAAGTCCAAAATACATCATCGAACAACAAGGCTGAATAACCTACAAGATAGAAAAATAGACTTAAGTTTCTAGTGGAACGTAGTAAGATGACCAAAATTATAGTACTCAAATAGCTAAATTTCCCGTTACCTTTTACTTAGTAGATCCGATTCTTCAAAGCCATGAAATACTCAACCACTTGATCATTGGTAACTTTCTTCATTTCTTCTTTCTCCACATAACAAATAACATCATGATTCAGACTGTCATCATTGAGGCGATTGCGCAAAAATGCTTTCACTAGTTTCACGGCTGAAAAGCACCTCTCAACTGTAGCAGTAGCAACAGGCAACACAATTACTAGTTTTAACAACCGATAAACCAAAGGATACATAATGTGCCTCCTTGTCTCCACCATTTTTTTAGAAAGCTCGATGATTGTTGTTATGTTGGAAAAGCTATCATCTGTGCGTACATCAGCAATATAGAGGCATAGATCCTTATCAAGATCCCTCAGTTCTCCAGAATCAAAATATTGAGGATATAGTCTAGCCAAATTTATCAAACTCTCCAAATTAAAATCACGAAATGAGTCCCTTAGACTCAAAGCCGCTGACCAAACAAGCAAATTGGAGGATGTCTCACTAAACCGACCATCAAGCTCTTGAACTAGCCAATCAAAAACATCATTGAAGCAATCAACTTGATAGTGATGTTTGTTGATTATTCCAGTTATCAGTCTTCTCTTTTTTTGGATTAACATAGGCTGCTTCCATGTCCAACTCTTCAATATCATGCTTCACACAAAAATCATGAACTTCAGCCAGCAAAGATTCCCACCCATGTTCTCTAAGTTCATTCAAAACAGTTCTAGTTGACTTCACACATTTCATGGCATTTACTATGTCTTGATCCTTACGCTGAAGTGCCAATGACAATGTGTTTGTAGTTGTAAGAATTGGTAACATGAGATGCAAGTAGAAGAGGAAGTCAAAAGATTGAAAGTACACTAGAAGACCATTTGCTTGATCTCTATTTGTCAGTAAAATTACCAGAGTGATTTGGGATCGATCGTCTCAATTTCGCGGACAAACAAATGCGCAGGACAGGGCCTGGCGGCGGAGACCAATCGCACTGGCCGGGATCGCCTGATTGCAGCTGTGCGCCTGTGCTTGTCGGGCAGAATCGGCAGGATCGGTGTGCTGCAGTGCTGCTGGCCGCTGGGGTTCGGGCGTGAGACGTGTGACGCTTCGTCTGTATTTTTTTTACTGCTGATCGATCCACTGAACGAGCAAAGCATCTCGTATTCCCGTACGAGAGGAGACAGGAGAGGTTGCCCTCCACGTTCGGGCCGGTAAGTCCTGCGGCAGGCCAGCAGCTGAGCAGATTCATGGGCCGTATGCACTGACCAAGGCCCAACCTGATGCATTGGTCAATACTCAATAGTAAGTGTTATTAAAAAAATATTTCGGCCTGTATTCCTGTGCATCAGGGTCGGCCCATTGGGCTCCGCCCCTGGCTGGACATGTAGATAGCTGAAACATTGTCACAATAAATGATGGTTGCTTGATGAAGAGGGCGGTGCAACTCCGAGAGCAGCTGATGAAGCCAAACCGTTTCAACAACGGTGTGCGCGACCGCCCGATACTCAGCCTCTGCAGAAGACCGTGAGACTGTAACCTGTCGTTTTGAAGACCATGAAACCAAATTGTTACCAAGAAAAACACAGTATCCGGACGTGGATCTACGAGTATCTGGACAACCAGCCCAGTCGGCATCGGAATATGCTGTCAAAGTAGTAGGAGAGGAAGAATTTATGTGAAGACCATGATCAAGAGTGCCTTTAAGATAGCGAAGGATGCGTTTGACATGATTGTGATGTGGAACATGAGGATCATGCATGTAGAGACAAGCTTGCTGAACAACATAAGAAAGCTCTGGGCGTGTAAGAGTAAGAGATTGGAGAGCACCGGTGAGGCTACGATAGAGAGTAGGGTCGGAAAACGATTCACCATCAGCAGATAGTTTGAAAGATGTGTCAACAGGAGTACGAGAGGGCTGACAATCTTGCATCCCTGCCCGTGAAAGAAGATCTAGAATATATTGGCGTTGAGAAAGGAAGAGGCCTTGAGAATTACGAGTGACAGAAATACCGAGAAAATGATGTAAAAGGCCGAGGTCAGTCATGGAGAACTCGGTGTTGAGCAGAGAAATAATGTGATTAAGAAAGGATTGGGAAGAAGCTGTGAGAACAATATCGTCCACGTAGAGTAGTAAATAAGAGGTTTGGGAATTGTGATGATAGACAAAGAGAGAAGAATCTGAAAGAGAAGGGACAAAACCGATTGTTTGGATGAAAGTGGAAAAACGTTGAAACCATGCCCGTGGGGCCTGTTTAAGACCATAGAGAGACTTTTGAAGGAGACAGACATGATTAGGAAGAGTGGGATTTTCAAATCCAAGAGGTTGCTGACAATAAACTGTTTCATTGAGGCTGCCATGAAGAAACGCATTTTTTGACGTCGAGTTGATGAATGGGCCAAGAAGAAGAAATAGCAAGACTGAGAACAGTGCGAATAGTGCTTGGTTTAACAACGGGGGAGAAAGTTTCATCGTAGTCAATACCGTGTTGCTGAGAGTAGCCACGACAAACCCATCTAGCTTTATAGCGTGCAAGAGATCCATCGGAGTGAAATTTTTGGCGAAAGACCCATTTGCCCGAGACAACATTTGCACCGTGTGGACGAGGAACAAGTTGCCATGTGTCATTTTGCAGGAGAGCGTGAAACTCATCTTTCATGGCGGCAGACCAATGAGGATCTAGAAGAGCAGCTTTGTAGGTGCGGGGAATAGGAGAAACTTGAGGTTCGGCAAGAAGACTGAGACGTTCTTTAGGTTGTAGGCGAAAACCAGACTTAGCGCGAGTGCGCATGACGTGGTCGTTATTTGGGGCAGTGGTAGGAACATCATGTGAGGGTAGATGTGGAGAGGAGGTGCCCGGCGCAGCAGAACGATCAGGCACGGGAGAGGTGATCGCGGCAGAGGGTGCTGCCGCGGCAGCGTTTTGAGCCAGAATCTCTGCCGCGGCAGAGGGCTCGGCAGGATCGGGCGCGGCAGGAAAGTCTGCCACGGTAGGATTTTGCGTGATTTCATGGACCGCAGCAGAGGTTTGGCAGGGTTCAGCCGCGACTTGAGGGTGGTGGGGGGGGGGGGTTGGCGATGCTGGGGTTGTATAGTAGGGGATTGATGGGGCGAGTGGTGTTAGTTTGGGCTGGTGCTGATGGAGATTCATGTGGAGGTGATCGAGAGGCGAAAGGAAAAATAGTTTCATCGAAAGTGACATGTCGGGAGATGTGAACACGACCGGTGGTAAGATCTAGACAGCGATAACCTTTTTGCTCATCGGAATAACCGAGCAAAACGCAGGGGATGGATCGAGGGGCTAATTTATTTGGAGTGGTGGCGTAGATGTTCGGAAAACAGAGGCAGCCAAAAACTCTTAACTCAGCATAATTTGGGTGGCTTAGGAAAAGGGAGTAGAAAGGTGTTGTTTTGGGATTAACGGTGGAGGGGCGGATATTGAGAAGAAAGGTGGCCGTGCGAAGAGCTTCTGCCCAGAATTTTGGGGGCATAGATGATTGAATGAGGAGGGTGCGAACTATATCGTTTAGGGTGCGGAGAGAGCGTTCGGCCTTGCCGTTTTGGGGAGAAGTATAGGGACAAGAAAAACGCAGAAGGATGCCGTGTTGGAGAAAGAGATTTCTGTTCTTGAAGTTGTTAAACTCGCGTCCATTGTCACATTGGATAAAACGGATAGGCAGAAAGAAGTGCGTGGAGACATATCATTGAAATTTTATAAAGATTATGTGAGCATCCGATTTGTGCTTGAGGGGAAAAGTCCAAATAAAATGAGTGAAATCATCTAGAATAACAAGGTAGTATTGAAAACCAGAAATACTAGTGTGAGGAGAAGTCCATATATCACAATGTAATAACTCGAAGGGAAAACTACTACAGGAACTAGAAGAACTAAAGGGGAGGCGCACATGTTTGGCTTGTTGACATGACTCACGCACTAAGGGATCATGATGATCATTATTACATGGAAGAGAAAATTCACTAAGCAAAGTAGAAGTGGTGACGGCATTGGGGTGGCCTAAACGCTGGTGCCAAAGGTGGACGGAGGCCATCATGGAAGAAGGTGGACTTGTGGCAGGGGCTCCATTGATGGAATAGAGATCACCGGAGCTATTGAAGCGCGCGATCTCCTCCTTGGTTTGAAGATCCTTCACAGACAGGCCAAAGGGATCAAATTCAATAGAAACAAGATTATCAGAAGTGAATTTGCGAACGGAGATTAAATTTTTAATGAGAGCAGGAGCAACAAGAACATCTCGAAGTAAAAGAAGTTTAATGGGTGTGGGTAATTCGGTGTGACCGGTGCTATAGATTGGAATAGTAGTGCCATTGCCAAGGGTGATTGAAGAAAAAGGAGAAGAGGTGCAATTTGACAGCAAATTATTCGAATTGGACATGTGACTAGAAGCACCAGAATCAAAAATCCAGTCCATACCTGAGGTTCCCTGAGCAGCAAAGTTGTTCATGGCCTGCAAAAAGGCGGCTTGGTCCCAAAGAGGGGTCGGTGAAGGCAGCAGGGGCGGAGCCGTCGATGGAGGGGGGAGCATGCAGCGTGTACGAAGCGGTCGGTGTAGATGGCAGCTGGGGCTGCAGATGGTAGAGGCCGCTGCTGTCGATGTAGTGGAGCGCCATAGGTGTAGGTCGTCGGGGCAGCATGGTACGCCTGCGTCGGAGGACGGGGACTCATGAGTCCAGGAGATCCCGTGTGGGGGCGCAGACCCGGCATCCATGAGCTGGAGTAGGTAGGAGGCGCGCCGATCGGGGACGGGGCAGTCCAGGGCATTGGCCAGGCCTGGACAAGCCCGGTCCAGGGATCATGTGGAGGACGCCAAGTCGTAGGTGTAGGCGGCGGGGCGACGCTCGGAGGAGGCGTCGGTGCAGCTGGTGGACGCGGCGGGCGGTAGATAGGGTTTTTGCCGCGGTAGTTCGGGCTTGGACGCCATCCAGAGGGGGGCTGCGTTGGAGGCGCTGGTGGAGCGGCCGGTGGCGGTGGCCGCGGCGTGGCGACGAAGACTTGAGGGCGCGACTCCTTGTTAGTGATGGCGCGATCAGCCCATTGTAGCATGGAGCGGACCTCGGCGAAGGAGGGGGCCGGCCGCATCATGGGGATGAAGGACGCTTGTTTCTCGAAGCGTTCGCCGAGACCGACGAGGAGGACGTTGATGAGTTGCTTGTCGTCGATGGGGTCCCCGAGCTCGCGGAGTTCGTCGGCGATGGACTTGAGACGCTGACAGTAGACGCCGACTTGGGAGTCGCCTTGGACGGTGTTGCGGAGCTCCGTGTGGAGAGAGTTGATGCGGGCGTCGACGTTGTCCTGGAAGAGATGGCGTAGAGCCACCCATAGGGCGGCGGCGTTGGTGGCGTCGCGGAAGACGAGGTTGAAGATCTCGGTGGACACCCGTTGGTAGATCCACTGGATGATGGCGAGGTCGTCCTTGACCCAGCGCGGATCCGAGGGCCGAGGAACAGAGTCGGTGGCAGCGAAAAACACAGGCCGGAGACTCCGGGTCCTTGGGGGCGGAGACTCCGGTGTGACCGAAGACTCCGGACCCTCTCCGGGGTAGATCCAAACAGAGAAAACCAGAACTGCCATAACTTTTGCAAATGAAGTCCGAATCGAGTGAATCCAATTTTATTGGAAAGAGGACGACAAGAGCTTGAAAATATGAAAACAAGCAAAGGAGATTGTGCAGAGGGATGGAATGGTGAGACCTTTCCAAGCGGATGAACCGGCAAAATCTCCAACACCGAAAACGCACAAGCTTTTCATCAAGACTCCGTTTTCTATGATCTTGGGCTTGTTTCGAAGATAATCACAAGCCCTACAAGATCATGCATATACACATCATAGTCTATCATGTGAGGAGGAAAATATAAGGAGAGAGTTTGACCTCAATACCAAAACCGGTAAAACCTCCAATACCAAAAACGCAAGAAGATATTCATTAAATCCGTTTTTGGTGAACTAGAGCTTGGTATGGAGATGAACACAAGCTCTAAATTATCACAAGGATAAAAGCCAAATAAGAACCAATAAGATGATTGCAAGAATGCAAAGGTTTGTGCTCTCTACGACGATACGATCACGATACTCGGTCGAGAGCCCCTCTTGATAGTACGGCTATCTATCCTATAACCCGGTCTCTCAACTAACATCATGAGACCGGTAAAATAAAAGCCCTACCAAGATCATACCTTTGCCTTGCGCATTAATCCACTTGAGGTCGATGGAGATGATCTTCATCTCCTCAAGGCGAACCATCTTCTTGATTGCGCTTCGCTTCGTGAAGATTCACATGAGTCTCCCCCATACACCAAGATGGGGAAAGCACCACTTCGGCATATCTTCACTTGGCCTTGATCAACAAATGATCTCCTTCCCTTAACCTTGACTCCAACACATGGAGAACAAACAAGACCTTGACTCCAACACATGGAGAACAAGCAAGACCTTGACTCCAACACATGGAGACAAGCAAGCTAATGGACACCTACAAATATAGCTCAATGCAAATATTAGTCCATAGAGATTGTCATTAATTACCAAAACCATGCATGGGGCAACCATGCACTTTCAACTACGCCGCATATCATGGACTTTTGGCGCCATGTACGCCATCATACCAGTACGGTCGGCATGAGTCCTCGAATCTCCTCCCGTGTCCGTAGCTTCGACACGAATTTGCGGACCACCTCCTGTGTCCGTAGCGTTGACACGAGTTTCCGAAACTTGATCATGATGGCAAACTTTTTCTTCCATGAGCGTGACAGTTTCTTTAGCCATCGCTTGAGGAACTGGATCATCCTCGTCCACGAGTTCGCACATCAACATCACCGGACCATCATCACCTTCTTCGGCCATGAGAGCCCTTTGCTTTGATGGTTTCCGGCAATCAGAGTTGAAGTGACCGAGTTCTCGGCAGTTATGACACCTTACTTTCTTTATGTCAAACTTCCTCGTCGGCAGAGTATCGTCCTCCTCCTCCTCTTCATCGTCGTCTTCTTGCTCATCATCGTCCTGCTCAGCGACGTACTTTTTCGCTGGGCGTTGCTTACCCTTATTTTTCTTCCGCTCTTTAGCAAGTCGAGATTCAAGATCAAATTGAGAATACAAAAGTTTCTCACCATTGTCCTTGAACTCTTTCCTTCCCTTCTGATTCTCTTCGTATGTCCTCAATCTTCCGATCGCTTCAGGCACCGTCATCTTTGTCACATCGTTGAACTGCTCGATCGTCCCGATAATATTCGTGAATTCGTCGGTGACCGATGAAAACAGCTTCTCGACGATATCTGTATCTGTGACGGATCCTCCAAGAGATTTAATCTCACTTGTCAAGTTTGTTAGCTTCTCGGAATACTCGCCGATCGTTTCTGACCGAGACATCTCCATCTTGTTTTTTTTAGATAAAGAGTGTATATTAATATCGCGGAGATACAAATTACACCCAGCCTCTGCAACAACGTAATAACCAGAGTCATTACGGATGCACACAGCCGAAAGACAAAAAGAAGAAGAAATAAAAAGAAAAGTCCCGCTACGGAGTTACAGTCCTTGCAGCAGCCGCACAACCACCACCAAAACAACACCTGGAGTCCAATTCTTCAAAAGCAACGCCTTCAAGAAGAACAGTGCCAGGCACAGCCAATTAAGGCCAGACCTTGGATTTTCACCCTGAAGATAGTCCTCACTCTCAAAACAATGTCTCCAACAAGACCACTGTCAGGCACAACCAATTAAGGCCAGACCTTGGATTTTCACCCTGAAAGGTAGGACTTCACGTATGTTGTCGCCCCCACTTACATGCCGCTGCTCCAAGTCATGAAACACCAAGCCAATTCCTCATCGCCAGAAAGATTCGAACCACCATTGCCAGTCCTCAGATCTCGCCTTCCACGTCATTCTCCGCCAGCACCATGGAACGAGAAAGCGTGCTCCATGATATTAACAGCCAGCAGAGCTTCGAAGCGCTCCCTCTGAAACCAAACGGTCAGAGTAAAACATGGGTGCGCACGACCGAATACCATCCGATCCAGCAATCTCCAGGCATAGACGCCCAATGGAGTCCGCCGGCGGAGCCTTCCGGAACATAACCATCCAGCCAGATCAATGGGGATAGGCATCCGAAAGTTCTTCATCTTGGTAGGAGAAGGAACCATAGGACCACCTCCTTTATTCAAGCCAAGCTAGCAGCCCCCACGCCACCCGCCGGCAACCTGCGGGATCTGCCATTCCGAGCAACCGAGGGCCATGACCAGCGGTGCGTAAGGATGCGGCAGCGCAGGGTCGATCCCCAACCTGAGCCGGCCGTCACACCGCGGGCAGGAGATGGGAAGGCGGCGGGGAGCACGTAGCCACCGACCACCCCAGCCCAACCACCGCCGCCAGTCAAGCGCCGCCGAGGAGGATCTCCACCACCACCCCGGTCAGAGGCGCCGCCCTGACCGCTGCACGTCGACACGGCGCCCATCTCCGCCCCTGCAGATCGAGGCGACGGTCGCCGGCGTCCACCCCCAGACCACCATTGGCGGCTGGGCCCGCCGCCGCCGCGGCGAGGGCCGGCGGCAGCGGCGGCGAACGGATCCGACGGCGAGGGGGGAGGGCTGGCGGCGTGGCAGGGAGCCCCCCGGCGGCGCTCAGGGGTGCGCCGCGGGAGGGGTTTAGGTTTCGGGGGAGGGCTCTTCACCTTATCTTCACCTACTGGCATCTCCATCTTGTTGAGTTGTCGTTTAAGTACTTGTGCTCGGGCACGCTTCACCTTATCTTCGCCTACTGGCATCTCCCGTATTGCTTCCCACGCTTCCCTTGCCGTATCATAATTGGCAAGAGTCATCACCATGGAATCTAGTACGGACTGCGAGAGAGCACCCTCGTCAACCTCGTCGTCCATCGCGCCATCGCCTTCGATAGCCTTCCAGACTCAGAAATTGCGGAGGATAAACTTCATCTTCGTGGCCCAAACCACATAGTTTGTGTCGGTTAGCATTGAATACTGAATCGGCACCGAACACATCCTTGGCATCATCATGAGAGGCTGGCCGCTAGCTCCGGCCGCCGCCTTCTTCATTTCCTCGTCATCGCTTGACATCTTCTCTTCCTCGTCTAGCTCTCTAGCTCCTCTAGATCTGATACCACTTGTTGGCTTTGGTCCGGATCTTACAACGCAACTCGTCGAGTTCTTTCCGACGAGATCGACGCACGTAGCAAAACTGACTCGGTACAACGCTCCGACAATATGCGCACGTCCAAACTGCAACCAAGCAGGCAGCCACCTCGATGGATTCTATGCTTATAGCTAGATCACGTACGTACACAACTCAAGGAAAAACTAAGCTAGGAAAAACTCGATCTGTGATTGCTAGAGGCTGTGTATCGCACCTCTTGGTATTTTCTTTCTTTTCAACACACTCGATTACAGGCCTATAGTAGTACATGTTTTTTTAGATGAAAAGGGCAAAGCCCCAGTTCCATTGCAGCAACGAAACTTAGATTTTTTACAGACCACTTTTACAGCCCTCGGGGGAATCAGCAAACTCACTGCCCCAGAACATGCAAAATAAGTTCTAAAAGCTCACATAAGACCAGGTGGAGCTAACCTACTAACAACCCACCAAAGCCAACATAGGCACTGAAAACAGCATTAAACTTTTTTGCAGCATACAACAAGACACCTAAACAAACACATCAGATGAACTACTAACACCAGGACGACAGGGGGGAGCAACATCACATAAACTTCCATTCACCATCTTCCTCCACCATCACCCATTGCGCAGCCTCCAGAGTGTTTGCAAACATAAGTGTCTTCTCCTCCCAGGTATCATCTTTAACACACTTTGGGGCAAATTTCGCACGCTTGAAACTTGGCCGGGAGATCTTAACAGGTTCCCTCATCCTGGATCTGGCAAGGTCAAGCATGGAGGGCTTTGAGCTAGCGCTCCCAGCTCCTCCGCATACCTTGCCATTTGCATTTTCGCATCCCCTGAGAGTAAAATCTGCCACTGGGAAAGAAAATAAGCCACTTTCCTCCAGACAGCCTGCATACCCAACCAGATATCACCATTAAAACACAAACCATTCCTAGTAGTCCATAATGCCCACATACAAGCAGCATGAACAACATTCACCACTTTGTTACTAGATTCTCCTAACCATAAGTTAGCAATTCTAGTAAAAGAGGCAGGAATAACACTCTTCCCTGTCATTCTGCTCACATGTGTCCAAACCACATTAGCTACCACACAGTCAAATAACAAATGACAACATGATTCATTTTCAGAGCAAAATAAACAGGAAAGATCTTCCACCCTCTGTCTTTTAAGTAAGTTGTCTCTAGTGAGTAACTTATTATGCGCAACAAGCCAGAGGAAGAAGTGGATCTTAGGTGGAACTTTAATTTTCCACAAAGCATGAACATGAGTGGGGATAATCCCCCTAAAATTTACCACAGCATACATAGACCTGACAGAGAAAACACCCTTGGATTCAAATTTCCAAAGGATATTATCTTCCTCATTACTAAGCTGAATAGTTTCAGCAATACTAACCAAATCATACCATCTAAGGAGCAACTGCTGGTCAAAACATCTCCTAAAGGTGAGTTTTATCAGGTTGTCCTCTCTAACCTCACAGACCGTAGCATTTTGTTCATTACATAGGATATATAAATCCCAGAATTGAACAGCAAGACTAGTTTCCCCAAACCAATGATCACACCAAAATTTAACTTTATTGCCATTCCCAATTTTCCACTGGTACCCCATCTTAGCTGCATTAGCAGCCCAAAGGACCCCTTTCCAGAAGGGAGAAACCCCTTGCTCACTACAATAAAAGATATTGGGTGAGTTCACATTGTACTTGTGATCAATGATTTGCTTCCACAACTTATTATCCTCCAAATTATACTTTTTAATCCAAGAAGCAAGTAAGCACATATTCATTTCTGCCAAATTAGGGATGCCTAGCCCCCCATACTCCTTTTTCTGTGCAACCAGGCCCCAATTAGCTAAATGATACTTATGATGACCCTCATAATTATCCCAGAGACAGTGAGCCATCTGAGAATTAATCAAGGCTATTGCCCATTTAGGGAATTTGATGACACTCATAAGATAGATAGGAATACTAGCTAACACACTTTTGACCAATTCCAATTTGGATGCATGTGAAAGTAGCCTTCCTCTCCAACCAGCAGCCTTTTTGATCAATTTATTAACCACAGGCTGCAGATCTTCCTTTCTTAGTTTGCTATGATGCAGAGGAACCCCCAGATATTTTAAGGGGAAACACCCTACCTTACAACTAAGAATTTGTGCAAATATATTAGCATCATCAGGAGCCACATTTAATGGTACCAAATCACACTTATGAAAATTAATCTTCATACCAGACAACTGTTCAAAGCAAGAAAGCAGCCATTTTAAATTCATAGCACACTCTCTATCAGCTGATAGGAACAACAGGGTATCATCAGCATACTGCATACTAATAACCCCAGTCCTATTAAAGCCATGTAAAAGCCCAGAAATTAAACCACCATCTGCCGCCTTCTGCAGCATTCTAGTGAACACATCAGCAGCAAGGTTAAACAGAATGGGAGAAGCAGGATCTCCTTGCCTTACACCTCTAGTGCTAACAAAGAAGTCACTGTTGACATCATTAATTCTAACAGCAACAGAACCTAAGTCAAGGATAGATTTGATCAAGTAAAGACTTTTATTACTAAAGCCTCTACTCTCCAACATCTTAAATAAAAAGCCTCTGTCAACTCTATCATAAGCTTTTTCATAGTCCAACTTAAAAATAAAACCAGACTGCCCACTATGATAGATTTCATGAATAATTTCATGAGCAGAAACCACACTTTCTAAAATAAACCTCCCTTTAATAAAGGCTGTCTGGTTAGGAGAAATAAGTTTCTCACACACCACACCTAGTCTATTAGCAACACATTTAGAGAAAATCTTAAAGCTACAATTAATCAAGGCAATAGGCCTAAATTTTTGAATAGTAACAGCATCAGGTTCTTTAGGAATGAGTGTCAGTAGAGAGAAATTTAATCTGAATAGGTCCAGATTTCTCCTATTCCACTCTACAAACAAACTAAGTAAGTCTTGCTTAATTAAACCCCAAAACTGTTGATAAAAAAGGAAAGAAAAGCCATCAGGACCAGGAGCCCCTTCAGCATAAGACCCAAAAACAGCAGCTTTGACCTCATCTTCAGTGAAATCAGCTTCTAATAAAGCATTTTGATCCCCTGTTACTCTATCAACAGGGTCCCAGAATTCACTAGACAAGGCAACATCTAACTTCCCTTCAGCACAGAATAAAGACTTATAAAACTTGACAGCAATGTCTAACATACCTGAGGTATCCTGCACCAAACCAGCATCCCCTTCCAGGGCACCAATATGTTTCTTCCTCCTCCTTTGGTTGGCTACAGCATGAAAGTATGAAGTGTTTCTATCCCCTTCCAGAATCTGTCTCTCTCTCGACCTCTGTCTTGCTTTAATCTCCTCATTCTTCCAAATATCTATCAATTCAGAAGCAATCACTTTCATTCTATTTTTAGAGTTTGGAGAAAGATAACTAGTCTCAGAGAAAATATCCAGCTGATCATATTCAGCAACCAGCTACTGTTTATATTTAAACTGCGCCGATTCAACATTAGCACACCACCCTTTACACACTCTCCTAGTTGTTCTAATCTTAAACTGCCAAATATCAAGGGGCTTAGAAGAAAAGCAAGGAGTAGACCATGCCTTCTCCACCACCTCTCTAAAACCTTCCTTTTGCAGCCACCATTTCTCAAACCTAAATTGTCTGTTTCTGGGGGCTACAAAAGCACCAGTGTCAACCATCAGAGTGGTATGATCACTTCCCAGCCTTGCCAAGGTAGAAACTTGACAGGCAGGATACAGACACTCCTAGCAGGTGGAAATAAAGACCCTATCTAAAGTTGCCATAATGGCATCTTCCTGATTGTTACTCCAGGTGTATCTCCTACCAGCATTTTTTAATTCCATAAGACCAAAACAATTGACCCAATCATTAAACAGGTTAGCCCAATGAAGGTTAATATTGCCAGAATTCTTCTCAGATATGTCTCTAATGAGGTTAAAATCTCCACCTACCAAAGTAGGTCCAGACCAAGCTAACATAACTGAATGTAATTCATTAAGAAACTCCAATTTAAGCTCCTCATAAGCAGGGCCATAAACTGAAATGAGCCTCCAGCTAATTGCATCTTTCTTGTTTTTAATAACACAAGAGACACAATGGCTAAGGATACTCCAGGAAACAACTGAAAAAATCTCACTATTGACACCAACTAGAATCCCTCCAGCAGTTCCAACAGCAGGAAGCCAGTTCCAGATAAAAAACCCTTGTTTATCTAGAACTAACAGTTGATCAGTTGTAAACAACTCTTTCTTAGTTTTAGAGAGACAAATAAAATCTGGGTGATTTTCTCTAATGAGATCCCCAGTCCTCAACAATTTATCAGGTCTATTTAGACCCCTAGAATTCCAAATAAAGCCAACAACCATATCTAAATATGCAGTTTTTTGACTCTACCGCCCCTCCTCTTATCAGTCACCTTTATCCAGGCAGACTCATAAGGAGGGGTATCACTAGTGTGATGATCATTCTGTGAAGCATCCTTTTTTCTAGGAGTAATCTCCTCTAAAGGATTATCAACAGGAACATCTAGATTACTAGGTAAGAACATATCTGGATGGGATTCTTGAAAGCCTTCTAATCTTTCAACCTCCACATTTTTGATATGTTCAATGTTTTTACCAACATCCTCCATAGAGGTACCTAAAACAACACCAGCTATTCTGGCTTTCCTCATAAGATCCTCATTATCTAAAGCAGCAAAAGAATTAACAATGGGGGTTTTCTTTTTACCTTTAGGCAGCTCCAGATCTTTCATTTTCTTCAGTAACTGAGCCTTCTCCACCACTGTTCTTCCATCCTTAGCAATTCTGGCACTTGTCCTTTGAGCCACCACTGGCCCCCACTTGTTGGCTTGAGAAGACACCTTAGTTGCCTGAACAGAGTGTTGCTCATCTTCAAGGAGTGTATTAAGCCCTCCACCGCTTGGACCAATTTCATTATTCATGCCAGAGCACACCCCCAAAGAAAGTCTGACTGGCCCTGTGACAGTAACTCTTGGCCCTTCAAGTGCCTTAGTCATGACTGAAGCCTCCAGACTTTTATCCACCAGAACAGAAGAGGAGCCTCCCCCATTAATTGTTTTAGCTCTCCCTCCATTACTAGCATTCCCAGCAGGTGTACCCAAGACAACATCAGTTTCCATGTTTTTATTCCCATCATCTTTTTCTTTAAGCAAGTGATCTTGGAAGTCATCACCCAAATCCTCCTCTTCTTGGACAGCAGGGCTATCATGATTATTATCATCATGCCCATCATCAGCAGTCTCCCCTTGATCACCATTTTCCTCCACTTCAAATTGAAGCAAGTAAAAGTTCTGGTTTATCTCCATCAATCTATCCACAGGAATTTTGCTAACATCTCTGACTGACACTTTGATCCTCAGCACCTTGTAGAAGCTTTTAAAGACCTCATGCCAATCCACATTCACTAGAACTCCAAGTGTGGATGCCACTTGAGCAATCACTTTCCAGGTCCACACCCTGGGAGGCAGCCCTATAATAGTGACCCACACCTCTTGCAGTTCCAGATAGCTAGGTAGGTTCCCATCCCAATTAGAGAAAGAGATAGAGACACCTTTCTTTTTGAGATTGATTGATGGATACTCAACCAACTCCCTAATCTTCTTGTTAGGTGGGAATCTGACTAGAAACTTCTTCTCATCAAGCATCCTTATCTGCCAGAACCAATTGGTCTTCCACATCTCAGTGAAAGCCTGCTCAAGCTCCTTCTCAGATACAGTCCCCTCTTCAATGTTAACAATCCCCACATTGTCAATGTTTAGCCATCTGGGAGCTTCAACATCTTCCACTTCAATATGAAAGAAACCTAGTCCCACATTTGCACTCCCCCAGTACAAATATACGTATTCATATCCCTTCAATATGAAAGAAACCTAGTCCCACATTTGCCTAGTAGTACATGTATATATAGCAACATAGCTCAGCTAACCTAGTAGAACTAGAAATCCTAATTCCTATACTACTCGGAGACCACACCATATACGTATTCGTATCCCTTCCGTATACGACGCACACGATGCATGCCGTGCCGGCATCGGTCGTGCTTATTTCCAACAGACAACAGTACAACATGCAGCCCATCGTCCTTGCAGGCGACGCACTCATTCCTTGACGCCGTAGTTAACTGGAGACAGCACGCAGTCCGTCGCCCTTGCGGGTGCCGTCGCTTTGGCGCGCCGCCGTTGATCAAATACAACGCGCAACCTGTCGCCCTTGCACGCGACGCCGCTGTCGCTGGCGTTCCTTGGCCCGTCGTTGACTGGAGCACGCAGCCCGTCACCCTTGTACGCGACGCCGCTGTGGTCGACTGGAGATAGCACGTAACCTGTCACTCTTGCACGCGCAGCCGCCGTCGCTGGCGTTCCTTAGCACCGTCGTTGACTGGAGACCGCATGCAGCCCTGTTATTTTATGGTGATCCAAATCCGTTTCTATAAGTGAGAAGGCTAACGACGGAGCGAAGCGAGGCCCGTCGCCGGTAGGCTTGGGCCGAAGCGAAGCGGTATGAGTTGTAACCGACCAGGACACCGATTGTTGCCGACCTAGTTTAGGTCAGGACCACTATAAATACGTCTTGTAAGCCGCCGCCGGAGATAAGCCACACATTGTAAATCCCGGCGCGTTTGTAACCTCACCCCGAAATAGTGAAGTATTGCTGGCTGGCGCCCGTGGTTTTTTCTCTTCCTTGTTGGAAGGGTTTTCCACGTTAAAATCTCGTGTCCCCCGTTGGTTTGATCTTGCTTAATTTCATCGTTGTTTTGCTATCGCTTGTAACAAGTGGTATCAGAGCCTTGGTTACAGATTAGGGTTTTGCGATGGCATCGATGAAGTTTGATCTACCGTTGTTGGACTACAAGACGAGGTTTTCTCTGTGGCAAGTCAAGATGCGTGCGATCCTATCGCAGGCTTCGGATCTTGATGAGGCGCTGGATGCGTTCGGAAAGAAGGACGCGAAGGAGTGGACTCCTGAAGAAAAGCGCAAGGATCGTAAGGCTTTGTCATTAATTCAACTTCATCTATCTAATGATATCTTGCAAGAGGTGCTGTAGGAGAAATCTGTAGCAGCGTTATGGCTTAAGCTGGAGTCGATCTGCATGTCCAAGGATCTAACCAGCAAGATGCACGTGAAGATGAAGTTGTTCTCGCACAAGATGCAGGAAGGTGGTTCTGTGATGAACCACTTGTTGATCTTCAAGGAGATCGTGGCTGACCTAGTGTCGATGGAGGTAAAATTATGATGATGAAGATTTAGCTCTTCTGTTGTTATGTTCGCTGCCTAGTTCCTTTACAAATCTGCGAGATACCATATTGTTGAGCCACGATGATCTAACCCTCGCGGAAGTATGTGAGGCCCTGCAGACCAGGGAAAAGATGAAAGGTATGGTGCAGACTGACGCATCACCCTCCAAGGGCGATGCATTGCAGGTTCGAGGCAGGCCTGAGCAGCGAGATAACAACTACAACAACAATAACAGCAACAGAGATAAGAGCAGAGGTCGTTCAAAGTCCAAAGGACGAGACAAGTTCTGCAGGTATTGTAAGAAAACCAATCATACCATTGATGATTGCAGGAAGGTGTAGAACAAGGAGAAAAGGAACGGTACTTACGAACCGAAGAATAAATCTGACGGTAATGGTAATGGTAAGGTTGCTGTTGTTGCTGGTGATAATAGTTCTGATGGTGAATGCTTAGCTGTTTTTGCTGTATGTGTTACCCGTGATGATGAGTGGATTCTTGATACTGCTTGTTCGTTTCATATTTGCTGTAACAAAGATTGGTTCAGTTCTTATGAGATTGTGCAGACTGGAGATTTCGTGCGTGTGGGGAACGACAACAAATGTCATATTGTTGGCGTTGGATCTATTCAGATCAAGACCCATGATGGGATGACACGCACGCTGACGGGAGTGAAACACATACCATCTATGGCAAGAAACTTGATCTCACTGAGTACCCTTGACTGTGATGGGCACAAGTATGCCGGAGGGAATAAACGTTTGAAGGTATCGAAAGGTTCTCTTATTGTTATGGTTGGTGATATGAATTCTGCCAAGTTATATATCCTTAAAGGTAGCACTTTGTCCGGTACTGCTGCTGTTATTACTAATGATGATCCAAGTACAACTAACCTTTGGCACAAGCGACTTGGACATATGAGTGAACTTGGTATGGCAGAATTGGTCAAGAGAGAACTGCTGAAGGACTGCAATATGAGTAAGTTGCCGTTCTGTGAACACTGCGTGTTTGGTAAGCATAAGAGAGTTAAGTTCAATGCTTCCGTTCATACCACTAAAGGTACATTGGATTATGTACATGCTGATTTGTGGGGACCTTCACGTAAGCCCTCTTATGGTGGTGCTCGTTATATGCTTACTATTATTGATGATTACTCTAGAAGAGTTTGGCCTTATTTTATGAAAAATAAAGATGATACTTTGCTGCTTTTAAAGAGTGGAAAGTTTGATTGAAAGGCAAACTGAGAGGAAGGTGAAGTTGCTTCGTACTAACAATGGTGGCGAATTTTGTTCGTATGAATTTGATGATTATTGCAGGCAGGAAGGCATTGTCAGGCATCGCACCATCCCGTACACACCTCAGCAGAATGGTGTAGCGGAGCGGATGAACAGGACTATCATCTCCAAAGCTCGCTGCATGTTGTCCAACGCCCGCATGAACAGGCGTTTTTGGGCTGAGGCTGCCAACACCGACTGCTACTTGATCAACATGTCACCGTCCATTCCCCTTGACAAGAAAACTCCTATTGAGGTATGGTCTGGTGAGCCGGCTGATTATTCACAATTGAAAGTTTTTGGTTGCACGGCCTATGCTCATGTTGATAATGGAAAGTTAGAGCCTAGAGCTGTTAAGTGCTTATTTCTTGGTTATGGTTCCGGAGTGAAAGGATATAAGTTGTGGAATCCGGAAACTAAAAAGACTTTTTTCAGCCGGAGTGTTGTGTTTAATGAATCTGTTATGTATCAGGACAGTCTGACTACTGATGTTGTGCCAGATTCTTCTGATAAGGACGAACCACAGGCTCGTTTGCAGGTGGAGCAGATGGAGCACCTAGATGAGGAGGTAACAGAAACTGTTGATGAGGAGATTGTGCAAACCTCACCTCCTGTTTTGCAGCAACCGTCCATTGCTGCTGATCGGCCAAGGAGAAATATTGTTCCCCCTAACCGATTAATTGAAGAATGTGATGTTGTTTATTTTGCTCTAAGTTGTGCTGAATAGGTGGAGCATGAGTCTGAACCAGCTACATACACTGAAGCTATTGCTTCGGTTGATCGTGACAAGTGGATTGGTGCAATGCACGAGGAGATGCAATCACTTGAGAATAATGGCACATGCACTGGTGGAAAACGGGGCTTTTGTCCCGGTTCCCCAGCCCCTTTAGTCCCGGTTGCGCAACCGGGACAGCGCAATCGGGACTAAAGCCCCAACCTTTAGTCCCGGTTCTGTTACGAACCGGGACCAAAGGGTCCCGACGTGGCAGCGCGCAGTGCCGCGCTTGTCAGAGGACCTTTAGTCCCGGTTCTAGCCACGAACCGGGACTAAAGGTTTATTCTGTTTTTTTTTTGTTTTTTGCTGTTTTTCTTTATATTGTTTGTTTGTTTTACTATTTTTCGTTTATTTTTTCATTTATTGTTTTTCTTTTAGGATCCAATTCGACGATACTATGTATATACAAACAACTAAAGAAGGAATTACACAAACATCGCCATAAGTTGTCGAATCTTTACATATAGTATCATATAAGTTGTCCAACCCTATTAACATACATAAACCCTAGTTGCCCGGTGAATAAAATTCTCCATTTTTATTTATGACTTGATCTAAGAAGAATGCCGCCAGCTCCTCTTGAATTGCTCGCAAGCGGTCTTGTGGTAGGAGCATGTCCCGCATCTCTTCGATCTATATAATTTACGGAAGGGGTCAATTAATATATATATATATATATGAGAGAATCTCAACACAATTGATTGTAATAAAATAGTATTGTGAATATTGTTTACTTACTTCAAGATGTTCTAAGAGTCTGCTCCTCTGATAACACCTCTGGCGAATGAACTCGCAGACATACAATCCACATAAGTGATTTCCGGATCCCTGTCTCGGGCACTTTATAAGAACAAAGTTCAATCAAAATAATAATCAAGCATGATAATATTATTAAACTTCAATCAAATAGATGCCCGAGTCTAGCTAGAACTACTTACCGCCATGTCTTTAAATTCAAGCTCATCTGTCCATTCACCCGGAGCCCTGTTGGTGAACCGTTTCCAAGCCCTGGAAGTCAATGAAAAAGAATAAATGACTTATTAATTACTACATACCAGGAAATGAACGAAAGTTGCCGATATAGTGCCATAATGATTGAAATTACCTCTGGATCATTCCCTTCATGTCCTCCCAGTTCCCTGGTTGATCACGTAGCGGGTCCATGACTTGTACTATTCCTTTGTCAGGAATAATGATAAATAACAGATAGTGGAACCTGCGCACGAATTACTCGTCAATTACACTTAATTAACATGGAGTATAGAAGGTGTATAGACACTAACACTCACCCGAAGTTGTAAGGAAATAGTATTTGTGTTTTAGTTTCTTGCTTCCTTAACGCAAGTACCAAGAGGTCCTCCGTTTCCTTTTCTTTATGTATAAGATTGTACTGATGAATGACATGTGGGTCAACGAACCCAATGTCATAGATTCCAGATAATCTGCATTCTCAAATCTTCAATCTGCATAATAGAGTGAGGATAATTACAAATATGTTTAACGAGCTGAGTTAGAGACATAGTTACAGAAAAAAATACTTACAGACAATAGGCACTGACGATAGATTTGTCGATGGCATCTTGTTGGAATAACTGAAACAGTTCTTCAAATTCAACCTGGACCTGGGCAGTTCCACGACCGTAATGCTCTTCTTTAACCTCCAGGTTGATCCAGTTTTTCCCTTCCTTTGCTGCTTCCATGTACCACGCATTCAATCTTCGCATTTTTGTTGGAAGGTTCGGGACCTTCTCTGGTTTGACAAAAGGCTCCCCGTGCTTGTATTTGTACTTGTCTGTGATCACCTCAGCAATGGGATACTCTATTAGCGAGCCCAAGTATTCAGCCATGGTCACACCAAGCTCAGCGGCGGCTTTTTTGATTTGTTTGTTAGTTAATTGTTTAGGCCGAGGGACATCGGAACACACCCTCAGCGGGGCGCACGATTGCTTCTCCTGTTGTCCGAGCTGAGGAACTCCTTGACCGTATGGACGCGCCTTCGGCTTCGGAATATTGCGTGCCCTCAGAACATTGGGCGGCACCTGAGCATCACGTGCCTTTATAATTGTTCGGTCGTAGTCCGGTAAAATCTGCTCAGCCGTTGGTCGCGTCAGGTTTCTCAGTGTTCTCTCAACTAAGACCGGATCTAGTGGGACCTTTTGTGGCCGCTTCGGTGCTAACTGGCGTCTGACATCCTCTTTAACCCACACTTCTAGCTCTGCTTTGGTCATTTCGTAAGGTAATTTCTCGATAGGCTTGGCGGGTTTCAGTTTCTTCTGATGACTTGTACCACTAGAACCCGAGGCAGAGGCGGCGCAGGCGGTGCTCTTTCGCTTTGAACACGACAATGAGCCTGTGACGGCTGAGGCTGCGGAGGAGATGCCTGACACGGCGGAGACGGCTGAGGCGGTGGAGACGGCTGACGCGGCGGAGGAGATGGCTGACGCTGCGGAGGAGATGGCTGTCGCGGCGGAGACGGCTGGGGTGGCGGAGACGGCTGACGCGGCGGAGACGGCTGAGGTGGCGGAGACGGCTGACGCGGCGGAGACAGCTGAGGCGGCGGAGACGGTGACCTTGGCTTCCAATTTGGAAGCACAATGTGTTCCTTCTGCCATAGAACAGTAGTTTTTCTACCATCCCTCAGTGCAGTCTCGTCTTCACCCGTAGGGTAGTCAAGCTGCAGATCCTCGTATCCTTTCATGACTTCATCCACTACGACAACAGAATATCCATCTGGAATCGGCCGCGAATGGTAAGTACCATTAGTTACAGCAGCCAAATCTTAAGTTCCTTGCGTCATCTGCGAAGTTCGGGAACTCTCTCTCGATTTTTCTCCACTGTGACCCATCAGCGGGGTGTCTCAACATCGCGTCTTTCTTACGATCTTCTTTGTGCCATCGCAACAACCTGGCATGCTCTTTGTTTCGAAACAAACGTTTCAACTGTGGTATTATAGGAGCATACCACATAACCTTGGCAGGAACCCTTTTTCTCGGGCGCTCGCCCTCAACATCACCAGGGTCATCTCGTCTGATCTTGTACCGCAATGCAGTGCATACCGGGCATGCATCCAAATTCTCGTACTCCTCACCACGATAGAGGATGCAGTCCTTAGGGCATGCATGTATCTTCTGCACATCTAATCCTAGAGGGCAGACAATCTTCTTTGCTTCGTACGTACTGGCGGGCAATTCGTTATGCTTTGGAAGGTCCTTCTTCATTATTTTCAGCAACTTTTCAAAACCTTTGTCGGTCACACCGTTTTCTGCCTTCCATTGCAGCAATTCTAGTGTGCTACCCAGTTTTTTTAGGCCATCTTCACAGTTTGGGTACAACGGTTTGTTATGATCCTCTAACATGCGCGCGAATTTCGAACTCTCATTTTCTGTTCCGCAATCTCTCCGTGCATCAGCAATGGCATGACCAAGATCATCAGTCGGCTCATCTAGATCTTCAGCTTCCCCCGTTGCAGTGTCACCGTATTCAGGGTACATAGGAGAGTTGTAACCATCATCTTCTTCTTCATTTTCTTCCATCATAACCCCTGTTTCTCCGTGCTTGGTCCAGCAATTATAGCTGGGCATGAAACCGTGCCGAAGCAGGTGGGTGTGAAGGATTCTGGAGGAAGAGTAATCCTTCTTATTCTGACAAACAACACATGGACAACACATAAAACCATTCTGTTTGTTTGTCTCGGCCACAGCGATAAAACTACCAAGTCCCGTAATGAACTCGCCAGTTCGTCGGTCACCGTACATCCATTGCCGATTCATCGAGCACCTTATATATTTCGAGTTATATATTGCCGACTCATCTGCATTATATGAGTATATTATATTACACACAACATCATGAATAGAAGGTCATCACATTAAAACCTTCCGCAGAGTACTGACCAAATGTAATACATAGTCCTAATGATGAAAACATACAGTGAAATTAACATACAAACTATCTAATGTATTTAAATGCAACAACAAATGCGATCAAAATCGCAACTAAGGTAACAATTGATCCGACGGCATAATGATACCAAGCCTCATTTTAATGGCATCTTTTCTAATGTTTCTAATCTTCTTACGCATTGCATCCATCTCGATCTTGTGATCATCGACGACATCGGCAACATACAGCTCCAATTTCATCTTCTCTTCTTCAATTTTTTTGATTTTTTCTTTCAAATCATCGTTTTCTCTTTCAACTAAATTTAACCTCTCGACACGAGGGTCGGTCGGAATTTCAGGTTCATATATGTCCTAGATCAAAATATCTATGTCAAATGTTTGGTCGGCACAATTGTTAAAATAAAGAAATTAAAACATAGTTATAAAAGATAATATACCACATCCGAATCATAGACCGGACGAGGGCCGACGGGGACGGATATCAAAACCATGACACTATACATATAAAAAACAATTATACAAATAAGAAAAATTATATAGGTAACAATGTAAATCATATAAGTAAGAATAAGAAGCTCACGAAGGTGGTGTCGGCGACGGGCGCCCGGCGCGGGCGATCGACAACAGTGAGGACAAGGACACGAACGGGACGGCACTAATTAAAAACAACAAATCATACTTTAATTTGAACACAAATTGCATATAAAAAAATAAACTAGCAATAAGTCAACTAGCCTAGAATTTGAGCAATTTTAACTTAGGCATTCATCAAACACCTAGCATGCAACACCAATGAAATGAGGAGCAAAAATAGCGATAGAGATGAATCCGAGCTCCGAGAGATGAGGTTTCTAACCTATTAGAAGCCTTGGGTGGATGGGCAAACTTAATGTGGACAAATGGTTGAAAAAATTATGGATCAAATGGAGCTTTTGAGGAGCTTTGAGAAGCAAAAATGGTGTTGAACCCGAGCTCCTCGGGCAGGAAGAAGGTGATATAGTGAGAAAACACCTTTTGTCCGGTTCTTATTACAAACCGGGACTAAAGGTAAGCCTTTTGTCCCGGTCTATAACATGAACCGGGACAAAAGGTTCCCGCGTCGGACCCCACCGCGGGGCTGTCAGGTGCGGACCTTTAGTCCCGGTTCGTGCCACGAACCGGGACAAAAGGGTCCCAAAGAACCGGGATGGATGCCTCCCGGTCCCCGCGCGTCCTCCGAGCCGCACGAACCGGGACAAAAGGATCCTTTAGTCCCGGTTCGTGCCGTGACCGGGACTAAAGCCTCCCGCCGGCCAAAACGGAAGGCTTGTTTTCTACTAGTGATGGATGTTGTGCGCTTGCCTAAACAAAAGAAGGTCATCCACTGCAAGTGGATCTTCAAGAGAAAGGAAGGTTTGTCTCCTAATGAGCCTCCAAGATTTAAGGCAAGGTTAGTAGCTAAAGGTTTCAGCCAAATTCCCGGTGTGGATTATAATGATGTGTTCTCCCCGGTTGTCAAGCATAGTTCTATTCGTACATTCTTCAGTATTGTTGCTATGCATGGTCTTGAGCTTGAACAGTTAGATGTGAAGACTGCATTTTTGCATGGAGAACTTGAGCAGGAGATATACATGGACCAACCAGAAGGGTTCATAGTGCCTGGTAAGGAGGATTTCGTGTGCAAGCTAAAGAAGTCCCTTTACGGTTTGAAACAATCTCCTCGACAGTGGTATAAAAGGTTTGATTCTTTTATGATGTCACATGGCTTTAAGAGGTCTGAATATGATAGTTGTGTGTACATTAAATTTTTTGATGAATCGCCTATATACTTACTGATATATGTTGATGATATGTTAATTGCTGCCAAGAGCATGAAGGAAATCCCTACGTTGAAGAAACAGTTGAGTAGTGAGTTTGAGATGAAGGATCTTGGTCCTGCTAAGAAAATTCTAGGTATGGAAATTTCAAGAAACAGAAAATCTAGATTGCTATTTCTTAGTCAGGAGAATTATATTAAGAAAGTTCTTTATCGCTTTAACATGCATGATGCAAAGTCTGTTAGTACGCCTATTGCTCCTCATTTTAAGTTGTCAGCATTGCAATGTCCTAGTTCTGACAAAGAAATTGAGTACATGTCTCGAGTTCCATATTCTAGTGCTGTTGGTTCCTTAATGTATGCCATGGTGTGTTCTCGACCTGATTTGTCTTATGCTATGAGCTTGGTCAGTCGATACATGGCTAATCCTGGTAAAGAACATTGGAAAGCTGTTCAGTGGATTTTCAGGTACCTTCGCGGCACATCCAACGCTTGCTTGAAGTTTGGTAAGACTGGTGAGGGACTCGTAGGCTATGTGGATTTAGATTTTGCTGCCGACTTGGATAAGAGGAGGTCCCTCACAGGTTATGTATTTACTGTTAGTGGATGTGCTGTTAGCTAGAAGGCTACCTTGCAGGGTGTTGT
>QRDG01000399.1:146873-217612 GCA_012064385.1 Puccinellia tenuiflora
TACGTACTTCAAGCATCGATGGCCCCCGAACTCACCTTCCTGGAGGAAGGACTTGCCGTGACAACCCCACGACAGGTACTCTAAGAAAACCAATCACACCATTGATGATTGCTGGAAGGTGCAGAACAAGGAGAAAAGGAACGATACTTACCAACCAAAGAATAAATCTGACGGTAATGGTAATGGTAAGGTTGTTGTTGTTGCTGGTGATAACAGTTCTGATGGTGAATGCTTAGATGTTTTTGCTGCATGTGTTACCCGTGATGATGAGTGGATTCTTGATACTGCTTGTTCGTTTCATATTTGTTGTAACAAAGATTGGTTCAGTTCTTATGAGATTGTGCAGACTGGAGATTTCGTGCGTGTGGGGAACGACAACAAATGTCACATTGTTGGCGTTGGATCTGTTCAGATCAAGACCCATGATGGGATGACACGCACGCTGACGGGAGTAAAACACATACCATCCATGGCGAGAAACTTGATCTCGCTGAGTACCCTTGACTGTGACGGGTACAAGTATGCCGGAGGGAATAAACGCCTGAAGGTATCAAAAGGTTCTCTCATTGTTATGGTTGGTGATATGAATTCTGTCAAGTTATATATTCTTAGAGGTAGCACTTTGTCTGGTACTGCCACTACACCACGGTAAGAACTTGCCGACACAATTCTGTAGGCAAAGGTCTACATATACCACAAAACATCTGTCGGCGTATGTTTTGAGCTACACCGACACATTGTTTGTTCACAAAGATGGAGATACAGGGGCATATCATCTGTCGGTGTAGACTTACCTACAATTTACCTGTCGGCATGTATATAACAACTGCTGAACTGTCGGCAGAAATGTATACGAACAGAGCAAGTGTCGGCGTAGGCCTCCACGTGTCACAAAACGAACAACCCTCCATATCGCGGGAGACGTGGGCACGCGATTGAAAAATTTCGGGGCTAAAATTCGCGGACCTGGGCGCGCGATTGGATATTTTCGAGGACATGTCTCTCGAAACAGGACCTAATCCCCTGATTCCCTCCCGGCCGCCAATCCAAAATCAGATCCCATCCCCGGTGTGAAGCTCCCTTCCTCGGTTCCTCCCATCTCGCTACCTACCGGCACCGCCTAGCGGGGTCGTCGCCTCGCCATCTCCGTCCACTGCCTCGCTCATCTCCCCCACCACCGGCGCCGCTGGTCCTCCTCATCCAGGCCCATCTCGTCTTCTACGCCTCCTGCAACCCTAACCCTACCACCGCCAACGCCCCTACTCCGGCAGCCGCCTCCACAACGCCGGCTGGCCACAGCAGGCACCTACTCCGTCCCCCTCCACCACCTTGCACACCACCGCTAGGGACGGGATGCGGCATGTACTTCACGGACCGCGACGCTACCTCCCAGCGACGGGCCGCTGCCCCTAGACCCCGTACAACGCGGCTGCCTCACCAGCTACAAGACGTCGCCGCCACTCCCTGGACCAGGCCGCTGTCTCCCAAACAGCAGGTTGTCGGGTCCTTGCTTCACAACATCTAGGCACGCTAGCGGTGAGTCATCCCCTCCCCTTGCCCGTCCCCACCCCCAAAGAAATGTGCTTCATCCCCTAAAAAAGTTTCATGTTTATATATTGCTATTTGTTTTCCCTTTAGCATCATTAAAGCTGTGATTATCTAGATCCTTTTTTTGAACTGATCTAGATCCGTTCCGTTTTTATATTGGTACTATCTATTTCTACTCCTGAAGGTGAGTGATAGATCATGGTGATTTGATCATCAATTTAGCAGTAAAAGGTTACTCGTGAAGGTGAAGTTGTGTGTGTCTTCGTGCTGCTAAAAAAGGTTCAGCTAACTAAGTCTTAGTTTTTTATTTGCAGGTTGCAAATATTATATGTTCTAATGTTGTTGGTTGGCAGTCAATTTACAAAAATTCTTCAAGCAGGAGAGTCAGTCCAGTATCCAACTGTCCAACATGTTCTATAACTTGCTTCCCTGTTCAGTTAATTGTGCAGCTTTATACTCTCTGTTAATTATCTCATTGAGGCTAAGTTTTTAAAATGAGATACAGTTTGTTGTGTTTAATGAACTTACAATGAGAACTAGCAATAATTGACCGCTGAATCTCATCTTCATGACTAAGATAAACTACCAAAAACCCACTGTATCTTTAAACAAGTCCTTGAACCTTTCCATTATACTTGGTGACATTGTAGGGATATGCACAAATGACAACCTTGTTATATAGTAAAATATATTCGAATTGATGATTTTACCTTTTCTACTTTAGGTGAGATTCCTATCAGCAATGCTTTACGGGTGTACTGCTTCCTGCTAGTTACAAGGGTAACAGTGTAACATGCTTATTGTGCATTGGTGTATTTTTCAATGGATAGGTAGCTTGATCTTTCTCCAATGGTGCAGATACTTTCTATTTTGGATGTTCATATATTGAATCAAATGACTTGGTTGATAGCAGATTGCGAATATGATATTTCAGATGTATTTTTATGTTGAATTAAAAGACTTGGTTCTTATACACTTATACTGATATTTAGTATTTCATAGATTGTTAACGATATATGGATTGTGTGGTCTGAACAACAACTATTGATTGTGGGTTGTTTCTACCATGGTCTTGCAAAGCAATCGTGGCGCTCTTTCTCCTGACCACGTGACCGATGCAGGTGTCAGGTAGTCTATCTCATGATTTGGCTTCTGCAGAGTATTTTGGATCTGACATATTTCCCTTGTTCATCTTGTCTTTGAGTTCTTCTGGTCAAGGGCATCACAGTACTACAGAGAAAACGAGCAGGTTGGTTTTCTTTGCTCAGCTTCTCCTCTGTATGTTTGCCAATGGCTCGGTGGTGCTACTAAGGCAAGTGTTGATTCCTTTGGCTGCCTCGGTACTGCTATGAATGTTTCTTTCTATTGGTTTTTATTGATGTAGGCACTCTAAATGCATAGTAGTGTTAGGTCTGATATGACTGTAAAAACCCGTATTGACCTAGCGACATGCTTGTTGTTGTGTTGGTTTAATCTAGGTATTTTGTTAGTTAATAGTATGTAGACCTTTATTGCTCCTTAATATGAATAGCGTTGTGGATGATCCTGTGAGAGAAAAGTAAGCAGTGAGATAGGGGCTCGGTGTGGCTGGTCTGGTCCTAATGCTAGCAAGTAACTGTTCTTGGTTTGCTTGCATCTGATAGGATAGATTTCTTTTGATTGCTTTCTTCTCTAATTTGTCTATTTTCTTTTACTGGACCACAGAAACACTGGTTATAGCTCACCTTGATGCCTTACCAAGTACAACTCCTTTTATTATGTCAGGTATCTAAACAATGACGTCTTGTGATCAAAGCTCACCTTTCTTAATGAAAATTTCTTATACTTGGAGCCCATGTCCCCCCACTATTGCTTAAAACATGTGCTTGCTACACAGGTCTATAGGTCCAAAAAATCTCAGTCTTTCAAAATTCAGGTTGTGACTCTAGTGAAGGTTAGTTCTTCTGGCTAATCTTGAATGTCATATACAGCATAATTGGAAGTGGGATGTCCTACTAATCTTCTGGCTAACCGTATGCTGTATGTCATCTCCATAATATTAAGTGTGCTTAGAGTCCTGGACATCACCGTTGAGGTGAATATTCATGTTTCTCTTCATGGAATTGCATCAAACTGTAATGCACTCTTAGTGATGAAAATATTCAGTCTTACGCAGTTACGCTTACCAAAATGCCCGTATTATTTAAATGTAATAGTTGGCATGCAACAATATCCTCGTTACATGTTGGGTTGTTGAAATCATCTGATGTATCCTTTGGATTTATAACCCTAAGTGTTTGGTTATCTGACCAACCTTGAACGTTCTATAGCATGACAAATTGATGTTTCTTCAGGTACTTGGCCACCTTGTGCACGTGGCTGTGATGATTGAAGTGTTTCAGACAATTAGGTCATGTAAGCATTTTGGAGAAGCAACCCTATGCTCATGGATGTGATGAGAAACAATCTCTTTGTTGTAACTTTCTGATCTTAGCAGTAAGCAATATGTATGATGAGTTGGCAAAAAAACTCTAGCTATGTAAAACATGGATGTTTGTATACTTGTGATAAGTATGATGATGATGATGATATATATATATATATATACTTGTACTTTGCAATCTATCTTGATAGAGGATTTTCATAAGTTTCCATGATATGTGAATTTTATAAATTGTTGATGTTGATAATTGAGCCATCAGCCATATATGTACAAATGTGGGTTTGGCTGCATACGGGCTTACCAACACAATATGTGTTGGCAATGGTTAACAACACATCATCTGTCGGCGTAGGTCAGAACAACACCTACATTCTATCTGTCGGTGTAGGTTTGAACAACACCTACATGTTGTCTGTCGGTGTAGGTAGGGTATATCTCTACACACAATGTGTCGGCGTATGTGTAGATCTGCCGACAGATTATGTGTTGGCGCTGTAATCTTCTGTCGGCAAAGCCTTCCCCGACTGCTTTTGCCCCGACTCTTTATCTTCTGTCGGTGTATCTCTTGCCAACTGAATATCTGTCGGCAAAGGTACCCTACGCCGACAGATGAATCTGTCGGCAAGTTTCTACCATGGTGTAGTGTGCTGCTGTTATTACTAATAATGATCCAAGTACAACTAACCTTTGGCATAAGCGACTTGGACACTTGAGTGAACTTGGTATGGCAGAGTTGGTCAAGAGAGAACTGCTGAAGGACTGCAATATGAGAAAGTTGTCGTTCTGTGAACACTGCGTTTTTGGTAAGTACAAGAGAGTTAAGTTCAATGCTTCCGTTCATACCACTAAAGGTACATTAGATTATGTGCATGCTGATTTGTGGGGGCCTTCACGTATGCCCTCTTTTGGTGGTGCTCATTATATGCTTACTATTATTGATGATTACTCTAGAAGAGTTTGGCCTTATTTCATGAAAAATAAAGATGATACTTTTGCTGCTTTTAAAGAGTGGAAAGTTATGATAGAAAGGCAAACTGAGAGGAAGGTGAAGTTGCTTCATACTGACAATGGTGGCGAATTTTGTTCGCATGAATTTGATGATTATTGCAGGCAGGAAGGCATTGTCAGGCATCACACCATCCCGTACACACCTCAGCAGAATGGTGTAGCCGAGCGGATGAATAGGACAATCATCTCCAAAGCTCGCTGCATGTTGTCCAACGCCCGCATGAACATGCGTTTTTGGGCTGCGGCTGCCAACACCGCCTGCTACTTGATCAACAGGTCACCGTCCATCCCCCTTGACAAGAAAACTCCTATTGAGGTATGGTCTGGTGAGCCGGCTGATTATTCACAATTGAAAGTTTTTGGTTGCACTGTCTATGCTCATGTTGATAATGGAAAGTTAGAGCCTAGAGCTGTTAAGTGCTTATTTCTTGGTTATGGTTCCGGAGTGAAAGGATATAAGTTGTGGAATCCGGAAACTAAAAAGACTTTCTTCAGCCGGAGTGTTGTGTTTAATGAATCTGTTATGTATTAGGACAGTTTGACTACTGATGTTGTGCCAGATTCTTCTGATAAGGACGAACCACAGGTTCGTTTGCAGGTGGAGCACCTGGATGAGGAGGTAACAGAAACTGTTGATGAGGAGATTGTGCAAACCTCACCTCCTGTTTTGTAGCAACCATCGATTGCTGCTGATCGGCCAAGGAGAAACATTGTCCCCCCTAACCGATTAATTGAAGAATGTGATGTTGTTTATTTTTCTCTGAGTTGTGCTGAACATGTGGAGCATGAGGATGAACCAGCTACATACACTGAAGCTTTTGCTTCGATTGATCGTGACAAGTGGATTGGTGCAATGCACAAGGAGATGCAATCACTTGAGAAGAATGGCACATGGGATGTTGTGCGCTTGCCTAAACAAAAGAAGGCCGTCCGCTGCAAGTGGATCTTTAAGAGAAAGGGAGGTTTGTCTCCTAATAAGCCTCGAAGGTTTAAGGCAAAGTTAGTAGCTAAAGGTTTCAGCCAAATTCCCAGTGTGGATTATAATGATGTGTTCTCCCCGGTTGTCAAGCATAGTTCTATTCGTACAATCTT
This sequence comes from Puccinellia tenuiflora, assembly GCA_012064385.1. NCBI lineage: Eukaryota > Viridiplantae > Streptophyta > Magnoliopsida > Poales > Poaceae > Puccinellia > Puccinellia tenuiflora. The sequence continues at coordinate 152,944 of QRDG01000399.1, forward strand.
AAGTATTGTTGCTATGCATGATCTTGAGCTTGAGCAGTTAGATGTGAAGACTGCGTTTTTGCATGGAGAACTTGAGGAGGAGATATATATGGACCAACCAGAAGGGTTCATAGTGCCTGGTAAGGACGATTTCGTGTGCAAGCTAAAGAAGTCCCTTTACGGTTTGAAACAATCTCCTCGACAGTGATATAAAAGGTTTGATTCTTTTATGATGTCACATGGCTTTAAGAGGTCTGAATATGATAGATGTTTGTACATTAAAATTGTTGATGAATCGCCTATATACTTGCTGTTATATGTTGATGATATGTTGATTGCTGCCAAGAGCATGAAAGAAATCACTACGTTGAAGAAACAGTTGAGTAGTGAATTTGAGATGAAGGATCTTGGTCCTGCTAAGAAAATTCTAGGTATGGAAATTGCAAGAGACAGAAAATTTAGATTGCTATTTCTTAGTCAGGAGAATTACATTAAGAAAGTTCTTCATCGTTTTAACATGCATGATGCAAAGTCTGTTAGTACGCCTATTGCTCCTCACTTTAAGTTGTCAGCATTGCAATGTCCTAGTTCTGACGAAGATATTGAGTACATGTCACGAGTTCCATATTCTAGTGTTGTTGGTTCCTTAATGTATGTCATGGTGTGTTCTCGACCTGATTTGTCTTATGCTATGAGCTTGGTCAGTCGATACATGGCTAATCCCGGTAAAGAACATTGGAAAGCTGTTCAGTGGATTTTCAGGTATCTTCGCGGCACATCCAACGCTTGCTTGAAGTTTGGCAAGACTGGTGAGGGACTCGCAGGCTATGTGGATTCAGATTTTGCTGCCGACTTGGATAAGAGGAGGTCCCTCATAGGTTATGTGTTTACTATTAGTGGATGTGCTGTTAGCTGGAAGGCTACCTTGCAGAGTGTTGTTGCACAATCTACTACTGAGACTGAGTACATGGCTATTGCTAAATCATGTAAAGAATATGTTTGGTTGAAAGGTCTGTTTGCTGAGCTTTGTGGAGATGATACTTGCATTAACCTGTTTTGTGACAGTCAAAGTGCCATTTACCTTACTAAGGATCAGATGTTCCATGAGAGAACAAAGCACATTGATGTCAAATACCATTATGTGCATGATGTTGTTGCACAAGGTAAGTTGAAGGTATGAAAAATTAGTACTCATGATAATCCTGCTGATATGATGACAAAGCCAGTTCCTGTTGCTAAGTTGATCTTTGCTCGAGCTTAGTTGGTATAACTGTTTAGCCTAAGAGGCTAGTTGGCGTCGAAAGTATTTTTTTTTATATATTTCAGGGTGAAGGATTGTTGATGCTACAAGATGGATTTTGTCTCAACGTGGAGTATTATTTTATGGTGATCCAAATCCGGTTATATAGAGAAAGGCCGCAGGCCGCCAGCTTCAGACGAGTAGAGCGCAGCGTCACGGACCGCGGTACGGTACGGTACAAGCTGTAACCAACCTGGACACGAATAGTTGCCGACCTAGTTAGGTCAGGACCGCCTATAAATACCTCTTGTAAGCCGCCGCCGGAGATAAGCCACACATTGTAAATCCCGGCGCGTTTGTAACCTCACCCCGAAATAGTGAAGTATTGCTGGCTAGCGCCCGTGGTTTTTTCTCTTTCTTGTTAGAAGGGTTTTCCACATTAAAATCTCGTGTCCCCGATGGTTTGATCTTGCTTAATTTCATTGTTGTTTTGCTATCACGTGTAACAGGGGACTCATAGGTGGTGATACCACCATCCTCGGCAATGTCATGATTTGTTCCGGTGCCAAAATAAGGGACGGTCAGTAATGCTGATAGATGTGCCATAAAGGAGCACCGCGGTGGTGAACTCTGCCAGGCTGATTGGCCAGAACAAGGAGGTCATGCCAGGAGAGTCCATGGATCATATCTCCTTCATACGGCAGTGATCCAACTACACCAGGAAACATTTTCCAAGATACTAGCTACATGAACCAATACGAGAAGAAAATATTAGCTTTGCTTTCATACCGTAGAGAAAATCAACGTGAGCATGTGGATCGAATGTAAGTAAAGTTGGAGTAATGTAAAACATGAACACTCCGCTAATCGATCCGGGGACATACCAAAATAAATTGGGAGGTGATGTAAAAAAAATTGGGAGCGGACTCACTGCAGCTAGATCCAGGCAACATAGCCTGAATTTTTTTTACGCGTAGGTATCGACCCAGCATAGCCTAGCAACTTAATATACCGTGATATTTCATGACTGGATTTAGTATGGTCTTTTTCTCCCCTGGTAAGAGGGTAAGTGCGAGACTATTCGTTGAATTTTGTCCATATTACTTACATAGATATCGGCGAGAAAGAGAATGAGAACGGGAAAACGGGTACATTGACAACAGGTATTATATTATGGTGACTTGTGTCATGTATCCTAGAAATGGTACTACCTCCAATCCGGAATAACTGTCGGGCCTTGTACATATATTTTGTACTACCGTAGTTCATTCTTCACGACAATTTTATTGGACCGGAGGGAGTAGCATTTTTCACATACGCAACTGAGATGTCTCTTGTAGTAGTTTCTCGTGAGTATAGCTCCTTGGAACCACTCGCTAGTAACCCATGAATAGGTTGGTCTGACCAAGGATTATCCCGTCAGATGTGCCCTCGACATCCATCTAACAAGGACTCCTCACCGAATTTACCGCCGAGTGTTGAATATTATTTGCTGCATACATAACTGTTGACTGAATAATCTAACTAGTCTTCCTAACATGTGTACGAACTTGATACGTGGTAACCAAATGTTTTCTCCTCTATCCTGGTTAGCTACATTCTTCAACTGGAGGCAATATCAGAAAAGGCTCGAAGGTTGATATGAGTCCACAGAGCTGCACCACAATCAGCATAAAAAATACCACCTGGTCACCTGCAGATTTTCAATAAAATCCAAATTAATTAGATCAAAAGGTAACCACAGATTTGTTCCTAAATTTTCCATCCATGACAATCTCCAATTAATCCGATAAATGTATGAAATATGTTGTGTTTAATAGTCATCCATGATACAATGTACTATGCAAACTGCTGATTACATAATCAATCACCTGGTAATATTGCGGCATCGTGACGTTTTTGTGCCCACGAAAATCTGCATAGATCAGTATATATTGAGTAAAATTATCAGCAGGTTAATAACACTTTTCCGCTATCCAAAAACAATTATTAGCGTATAGCTAATTGTGAATCTTATAAGATCTGTACTTTGGGAGCATAATATTTCACTTGTTTATGAAACATTCTGATAAAATCAGTTATACTTACAGATAACCTGCACCTACTGGAGCAATTGCCTTGAAAAATGACAGGGCACTTGCCGATATACCATTTGCAGTGCCTCTTTGGTCTTGACGCTGTTATGTATTAAATTCCAAAAACGTTACATGAATTTTTGTTTGCGTAAATTGGATATGACAGAAAATCTACTTAGTGACTTGCATGCGTACCACAGCATTGTTCTGAAGGAGGCACATTCCTGTGCTAATAGTAATCTACATCAGTTTGCAAGAGACAATATTAGATAGACTTGAATTCAATAGCATAATAATAAAAGCCTTCTTTTTTGTAATTAAGACAAGAGTCTCTAGCAGTTTAGAGTATGTACTTCTTCTTTTAATTTTTGAAATGAAGGAATTGTATTATAGGGGAAAAATGGAAGGAGTCTGAATTCTTACTCCGAGAACACTCTTCGTCATAGCTGCCGAATAAAGAACGAAAGAAAGTTTTTCTCCAGACAGGTATGTCATAAAGGGGAACGTAGCAAGGACAAGTATGGATAAAGACTGCATGGTTACTGAATATATGAGTGATCATGATGAAATAAACTTTTGAAATAAGGAACAGCAAGAGACAACTTACAGAAGCAATACGTGACGAAATGAGGGGCCCAAGAAATTTGTTAACCCAACTATAAATGAAAAGTTGATATACAAGAAGACTAGCACCTGTAGCCAAAGGAGAAAGCCCTATTATCTCTCTACATATGCACTTAGAATTCATGTAGAGAGTTTCTTGAAGAAATCAAAATGTTAAGAAGAAAATTTCAAGGCAGAGGGCTGAGATATGTACCTGCCACAGAAAGAACCTCACCAATATCTCCGGATGAAAAGCTAAGACCACCGTACTTTCTGTCACTCACGGCCCATATGGAAAGTATCTTGTGTGGCAAAATCATTTGTAGTTGTAAAATTAGCAACATTAAAGTATTAAATATAATCCAAATATTTAATTTTAAAGAAAATTTAATTGAGTATCATTGAATGTATTTACCCGGAAATTATATAAATGGATTCGCAAGACCTACAATATTGCAAAATATTAAGTACACGAATTCTTAAATAGCCTAATAATTACCTCACTGTATGCTGTTTCATGAAGACCAAACAAACAATATGATGCCATAGTTGAAATCCATGGCCAATTCTGGAACAAATTCTTCTTGCGAGGAAGATCCCAATGAGACTTCTGCGATGGCAAGGCTTTGACTATTCTGATATCCTTTTCAGTAACTTTATGTTTGTGTATAGTCTCCTGTTGGTTCCATTTAAAATATAAGCATATTAATAGTAACACTAGGAGATACTCATTCTAATATTATAAACACATGCCAATCAACCTATGACGAAGTTACTAAAACCCAATGTATTGACTTTTAGAATTTTCAAATTAAAGTGGCAAGAAAGTTATGCATAATTCAAAAAACACATATATATGCTTAGATTTTTAAATATTAGATAAATTATTGGAATTAGATTTTTGCTTGAAATACAATACACCTTTACTTTCAGGAAACCACAACTCGTTTGTAAAATTATTTATCAAAGTGCATGTTATATGATTCAACGAAATTGGTAGTTTTGGCCTAACCATAAGTGACAAAACAATGAAATGCTTTGTGTGAAGTAGAGTCAAGACAATCATGACTTTGTGACTCATAAGTTGGTGGCAAATGACATTTCCAGTTAAATCTTAAAATTTGTGGTTATTTCACTCATTTAAAGGTAAGAAATTTGATTTAGTAAGAGTAATCCATCAAATTATAATTTCACGGTACCTTGTCAATTATAGTTTTATGATATTTACACCTAATTATTTTCTTTGAGAATTAACTTCCATGGCATATTTTATTTATTTGTTGTATACCAAATATAAGATTAACTAGACTACGGAAAATGCCAAGTTAAATTGTTTGGGGTTAACATTAGCTAAAAAGAACACAAGAACAACGATTATATAGTGCTTAACTATACATACCGGAAGCCATATACAACTTATCATGACAATGGCAGCAAAGAATGACACAGCCAGACAAGGTAACAGATATGGGAACCTACAAAATCCAGTTAATTATAAATGATTAATGTTTTATTTGCAAACATTTGATAACTAAATATATCATGTGCTTGTAGGATGCAGGATCTACCTTCCAAAAATTGACTCTTTGGAGAATATTGTGGATATTTGTCAGCAGGCTAACAGAAAGAGAATGCAATAATTAGCAAATGAAAGCAATTCATCTCATAATTTATGATGAAATAAAATTAGTAACATGTGAATGCAAGCTTACCCAATTTGTTTATGTATCTCAGAAAAAATTATCCAAAATTTGAAACCATAACAATTATATATGTTACAGCAACTAAATTTGACAAACTACGGTTTGCATAAAGCTTTTAAATTTGTATACGGTTTATGGCTGTATAAGGACACATAAGATGTGATAGGATGAGCAGAAAAATAGTAAAGAAGATGATGGTAAAAGTAGAAGGCCTAACGATGGTGGAATTGGAGACTAGAAAGGCTCTCGCGCCACAACCGAGGTGTAGGCCAGAGAGAGTGAAAGTGTATGTCATCAAGATTTAGTGGACCCACTGCATAATTGACCGTTTGGAATAAAAAATATTTTTAAAATTTAAACATGTTGTAATTAGTCGATGGGCTAATAAAGCCAAGATCCCATTTAATTTGTCAGCCTTAAAAATAGATATAATGTATGAAAAAAATTATCATGGACTATAAAGATAATATTTATTAAGCCATCACTTCCACCACTATGAATATAAATATATCGTAAATTATTTAATATGCCAGTAAATCTCAGCCAATAGATCTCCAAATATCCTGTTAAGCCTAAGACGAAAGAAATTACCCATCCTGTACCCTGTACCCTGTACTACATTTCCTCTACTCTAGCATAAATTTTCTCGCGCTTGTTCTATCTTCATGTCACTAACCTCATCCATGAAAAGATAAACAAACAAAAGGTAATGCAAGGTACGTACTACAATGAACTTCCTATTATGGTGTTCAATATTTTGACCTCCATTATATAATAAAAAGTGTGGATCTCCTTCATATTTAATTCGTATTTGTCCTACACATTAGTCATGGTGAGATTGGTAAGTATAAAGAAAGGTGATCAATTAAATGCATCTACGAATAATATGTCCACTTCATGTACTTATTTATTTGTTCATATAGTTCCTGTTTTGTAGCCTATAAATGTGAACTATATACAATGATCAATTTTAAATTTACTTACTTAATCAATATTTAGACAATCTATTTAAGTTCACACATGGCTTTGGCTCTTCATCATATTTTCTTATGCACGAACTAGTTGACCTTTAGTTACATATGTGCAAGTGTCTATATGTTCCCATAATGAATTTAGAGACGCACATAGTTTTAGGACTTAACCATAACCATAAAAGCTTGCATCCTTGCACTGGTAAGTTGTAAGTGTATATATTTTACATATGTGATTTAAATTGTGTTGTGTATCTTCTTAGTATTTTTTACAATGCTCAATTTAGCTGACTACACCTATTGGGAAAACTTCTTAGTAGATTAGATCAATGCGCTTTATAATCTCAATAACAACTTCATTCCATGAGTCATAAATTAATGACATCTTTGTTAATGTAAACCGTGAAATTTCATTAACATGGAGTACCTAATATTTGACTATCATGTGAGTACTTTACTGTAATACCTAAACATGACATGGATGATGGTCATCCTCTATCAATTATCGGTGAAAATAACAATCAACACAAAAATTAATTTGAAAGAAACTTTTAATTTGATAGCATTTGAACATAAACATGAGGCCTCACTTAATAAACCCAAGGATCTAGCACATGACTTCATCGAAGAGCTTGACCGTTGGTTTAGATTTATGTTTACCTCATGTGCATTGCTTTATAGATAATAGGAATCATCATTTCTATAACAATAATGTAAAGCGATAATTTTTTCATTGTGCATTCAACATCTATAAGATCTTTGAAATGTAGATTTCATGAGAAGTTGAGAAAACTTAAGAAGACAATTTGTGTTACATGGATATGATTTCAGTGCAACAATTAATGCATCCGAACATAAAATTCATGTTAGCTTGGCGGGTGTTGATGCAAAGACTATCCAATGCCGAGACACTATCAACATTAGCTCGGGGGAGAGCAAGGTAGTCAGAATCATAGTTCTATCATGTGATTCTATGACTTTACGATCTAAATTTCTGGATGGATTCTACGATTCCTATAAGTATCCATGGTTTTGTGATTCTACCAGTTATGATCCTATGATTTGTGATCTTACCAGATAGGTGTAGATCCGATCTAGCATCTCGAACTAGAATACCTTTCAGGGGAGAGGCTGATAAATAAAAGACCCCGGACACAAACACTCATTATCGTTGCTCTATGTTAGGCGTAGATGGCTATGTAATTTGGTGCAAAAGCAATTTAATTTTGTACAAAACATAAAAGCATTTTCAGTGATATAGAATAAAAAGTTATTTACATAGCCAAAGAGGGAGATAACAAATCAACTAAAGTTTAAAAATGATCAATTATGAGTGCCCATACGCAATTCAGACTAGGTGGAATTAACTAATGTCCTATCGACCAGTCCAGAAAGCCATTCCATCAATAGGCTGGACAATCAACAAAATCCTATTGAAAGGAATTCGCAAAAATAATTTAGGACGCACAAAGAGTAGATGGATGGCTTCAAAGCAAGCAAGCGTGGAACTATATAAGCACACGAACAGAAATATTTAAACGGTTTGTTTCATGTTTCACTGCAATGTTTCACATTCTATATATGGATGTCACTTCCATATCTTACATTTAATACAATTACATCATTTTTTTAATATAGTCAACATTGACGGTGAACCATTTATGTGTTCAAAACAGAAAAGGAATGCATATTTATATATAATTACAATCAATTTTTAATGTAATAGAACGGAATTGGAAAACAATTGAAGATATTTCCATGCAATTGCACAAGTCACTCTGCTTGTTAGTATAGAACTGTACCTGGGAAAGGTACCCTCCAAGACCTGGACCAATAACAAGACCAAAACCCCACATGGTGTTCACCTGTAATTATAGTTTTTTCCACAATAACAATTACAAAATTTTCCTTATAAAGAAATTAAATCATTCCAATTGTTAGATTAAAATAATATGGCGTATACAAATATTAGTATTATTAATTTGGTAGAAAGTTCGTAGAGTTGCTTGAGAGATTACAATTGAGAGCCCAAGAGCTTGGTGTTCGGTTTGACAAACTTCAATGGCATAAGCCTGTAATAGTTAGTACAAAATATGTTATCACAAACCCCTAGGAGACATATAAATCACAACTAAGATGCCTATCTCTATGTGCTGAACGAAACTGTTACATATTAAGTACCTTAATAGGTCCAAGTAAGCCATTTAGAGAACCTAGAAGCAGTCTTGCCGCAATGGCCATCCAATACTTTGTACTTAGGCCGAAGAGCGTTTGGAGTATGACCCTGCAATATACAAGTGCACGTACATCTAAATGATTATATACTTACACACAAGAAATGAAGTAGAATGCGTTCATACTTCACATCATACTTACACGGAGAACATTGCAAAGACAATTACAGGCTTTCGACCAACACGATCCGAGGCGATACCCCAAAAATGGAAGTAATGCCTCTACCAATCATGTATGAAGCAGCTACATTTGGAAAGACCAATAAATTGGTTTTAAATATGTGTGACATCTCAAGTACAGCCAGTCAAAATTGTAGCACAACTGTGATGAATTAATTTTTAACAGAGGAAGAAAAAATTATACCAAGAAAACCAGCATAGGATCCAATATCTTCCTCTGTTTTAGCAATGTGGAAGTCTCTAACCTGTAGAAAGGGATAGAGTAAGCAAACTAGCATCTCATATAAGTCATAACCATAAAACTACGTTGCGACCTTTATCTCCTAAATTATCTCATGGAAATTAGTCATTTGTGGTTTTATTATGAACTCAAAATCAGATCATTTTATATTTAGTATAGGAAATTAAGGATTACATAGAAAAAATTTGTAAAGACAGTTTACCAATATTCTAAAATATATCAACATCTAATCTACATCTCCCCTTGTTCTTTACCCTGTTCTATTATTTTTATTTTAAACACATCATGGTCTATTATTTAACTTCATTCTTTTAAGACTCGTAAGCTTTTGTACACTGCTCAAGTATAATTTGGCAATGGGATACATACCATGAAATACATGAAGGGGAAGAGGCATGTAATTGGTATAGCTGAAAAGACAAAGCAAGAGCATAATTAGTAAATTGATATGTAGCAAGCTAATATTGAAGTAGAAACAAGTAAAACACATAAGGATGATCACACCCAACATGTGCTAGATGTTGACCTTGGTTGCTTTTTTTTCAATGCATGCATGGCGCTTGATTTCATACTCATCCAAATCCAAGGATTGGGGTTCCGGTAAGGAAAATAACTCAACGGGGCTGGGATTACCGGTAACCGTAGTTATCAAAATTTATTGGTCAAATACCACACAAGATTCTTAATAAGATAATTGATTTTCAAAAATGATGACGTCTAAATATTTCTATCATACTTTTTGGACGAGGATGGTTAAAAAGTTCGGGATAAATAAGTGGGGTAAAAGGTTACATGGAAGGATACACACATCGGATTTACGTTGAACTAACCGACCAGTACATATTTGAACAGACCAGAAAATTTTGTTCGGTATACTCATTTACCGGAGGGTATTTAAAATTTTGTAATGGCGTTATTTCACCCAGTAACGAAATATTCAAAAATCATTCTCACGGACCATTCAGCCCAAAAACGAATTTCTATTTGTTTTTTGAAAGAAGATGTCTTTTCACATCATTGGATAACCAGTAGAATAGAAGTTTCGCCAGTCGGACGACTTTGCCTCTCGACTTGTGAAACCGTTTGGGTCTTTTGGCTCGACCTTCAACACTATTCCAAGACGATTTTAAACTACTCTTGTGGTTGTGGTATTGCTTTTGCACACGTAGCAATCTACTATGAATATGATCATTTAGATGGACAAATTAATAGACTTACAAGCTGCGAGCGTGGTGACAGCGACGAAGAAAAGCTCCTTGCAGGGGATCCTCCCGCGGAGGTTTACCTTCCTCCGGTCCATCGCGCAACCAGGGCACCCCTCGTGGTGGCATTCCTCCGCCGCTGCAGCCGCCGCAGCGTGGTGGCACACCACCACCGACGGCGGCGGCTTCAGCAACAGCGATTCTTCCAAGCTGCTCATCTCGATCAGCTGTGACCTAAAGTGATCGAACTACTGTTATGTTTGCCTGTCTTTCTTGTTACGGACGACAGAAAGTGCTGGTATCTTCTTTTGACTTAAGTTCGATCAGCTGTGGACTGAACCCTGAGCTAGCTGCAGGTCCAACTTATACGGAGCATCTGCCCAGCTACCGTCCAAAATTAACACGCCGCTAGCTACTTAACTGGCCCCGGACCAAATTGGAACTGTCCGTTAAACAACGTCCGGCAGGTTTCATGCCTTCCCGAGATGGTCCGTCGAATGCATCCATGGAGGTTGGAGATATTATTACTTAATTAACGTCTAGCCCGTTTAATAAGTGATGTGAAATTGGCAGCTAGCAGCCCTAAATACTAGTATCTGTCACAGTTCACCGTAAATATCCTGATTAATTTGGTACCCTTGATCGAGGGTGAAAACGTGTACCAAAAGGGTGGGCTGTTCTTGTGGAGGCATGAATCTGTCGATCTCACTTGATGATATTTCGAAAAAAAATCATAGCTGATATTTGTAGCTATGTACGTACTTGAGAAGAAACTGAGATCCAACCTTGGTAAGGTGTGATGGTGGCCAGAGTTGTGTAGCATTGCTCAATACTAATATCCTTTACACGGGTTCATTTAAATACTTCCTCCTTGGATTAATATGCACTACTTATTTTTATAGAGCGGTGACTGAAAGGTATCTATCTTCCCGTGGATGCATGGCGGAACTAGAAATTTTCAGAAGTGTGGGCAAACGTGTATAAGGTGCAATTTATACGTACGAAATCGTTGTAGACAGTCTCTATGCAAGGTGTGCCACTATCGGCAAACACAGGCGGCGCTTTTCCTCTTCCTCTCGCGAGAAAGGCGGCGGCTGCCAATCCTCCCGATCTCCTCCGGCCAGGACGTTGGTCCTGGTCCCCTCTTCCTCCGGTTGCCGCTCCGGCAGCGGCATGAGGGAGGGGGATCTCTCTCCTCCGTTCTGGCCTAGTAGTTAGGGTTAGGTTTTGTCTCCTATGGTGCGCCATTGGGGTGGTGGGAGCGGCGCCTGGGCAAATAAATATGCCTCAACTCTATTCCCACACCTGCATTGTCCTTCATGGCGGCGTCTCGGAGTTGGTGGCATTGTGTGCTTGCCGATCTTTCAGGTCAGTGGCTTTAGGGGTCATGGATGGTGCCGGCGAGGCGGCGGTGCCGACTCCATCAGATGGGTCTTTCCTCCTGCTCTGTTCTCATTGATGCGGTGTTGTCTCCGACGTCATAGTTGAGCGGAGATGATTTATTTAGGAGTATGTGCAGACGGTTGTCTGTGTTGTTGATAGATGGAAGATGGTGCACCTTGTGCTGGGTTCGTGGTTGGAGGTTGACGGTTCTGGTTCCCTACTCTGACGTCATCGTGTGGGGGTGCCAATTCTGAAGTTCGATGGCGTGTCTGGGGTTGTGTTGTCCCGATCTGATTCTTTCAACGACAATGGTTTGTTCTATGGCAAACTAATTTGGAGGTTCGAAAAGCTGTTGATCAGCGATGGAGCCGCGTCGAGCTCAGGTGAAGAGGTGATCTGTCTTGCTTCTCTTTGGTTGCTGCTACGGTGGTACCGAAGGAGAGGGATAAGCGTTGGTTTGTCACATAGGTTTATCCTATCTTTTCAATTCTGTAAGGTCGGTTTGTACGTCCATTGTAACTTGATCTTTATCTATAAATGAGACACATATTACCATGCAAAAAAAAAAAACACAGGTGGGGTTAGCATGTTGCCCCACAATGTCATTTGTTTGCAGGACATTAAAATTAACAAAATAAGAGTTACACTTCTGCATTATGTTGTCGACGGGGTAACCCAATTTATGTTGCCGACATTAAAATTAACATGTTGCTCAAGGTGTTAGCTAGCCTGCCACTCTCTAATGTAGAAGTGTTACACGGTCCAAAAGGTGAAAACTCTTACAGCTCGTTTGGTATCCACGTTTCGTCCCGAAATTATGGAATTCAATCTAGATTCCGTAAGTGAAGGTGTTTGGCTGCCCCGGAATTCGACCGTTATTTGAATTCGGAATTCTAGTGAAAAGACATGGTGTGTTAAGTCGATTATGTTTACTGATGACAATGGGTACCCATTACCCACATACTCAGTGGGTTTTTACCCGTTAGGGTGAGGGTTTGGTAAAAAGTTTTACCCATGGGTAAGTAAATGGTGAAAAGTGTGCACCCGATGGGTATTGCGGGTGCGGACATGGTACACCAAAACCCATACCCGCATACCCACATACCCGGTTATTTTTATATATGATTATAATTCTAGAAAAAAGAACAAAATCTTGTATACTAACCGCCTCCAGCCTCCATGAAGGTCCAATCATAGTCTATGCCGCCCCCTCGTATTTTTCGCTTGTAATTATTGCTCGACCCGCATGCCTTCATTTCCTGTCCCGAGCCTCCTCAAACTGTAGATCGAATCGATGGCGAGGCGATTTTCTGATCTTTCTTTTTGCTATCAAAGTGTGATGAACTTATTTATGTTGCGGTCATGTGAACCTTTATTCAAATCATTAAATTCTGAACTTATGGAGTTGCCGTTGTGTGGATGTTTTGCACTTGTGTTGCTGCAAAGTTTGAACTATATATTGTTATGCTTTTATGCAACTTATGTTGGGCTATAATGATGTTATATTTCCTGTACGCACTATGTTATTTTGACATCTATAGTATATTGTTGTCATGAACTTTTGATGTTATTTTTTTGTGGGTTTACCTGCGGGGTTTCAATACCCACGTGAGTGTGGGTATGGTATAAAATTTGTACCCACACGCGGGTGTGGGTGCGGGTGTGGTTAAGATATAAGGACGTGGGTGCGGGTTTGGTTAAGCTATACCCACACCCAATGGGTGCGGGTGCCATCGGTAATTCTGTTCTCCTACCCGTCATTCTTCTGGAATCACGTAAGCATCGTCTGCTTCCTCCCTGTAACGCTCGTCCCCTTTCTCCCCGTAACGATCTTCCCCTTCCCCTTTTCCGATCTCATCCTTCTCCACCTCGTCGCCACCGGTAATCGCTGATGAGCTCAGCCACTTCTCCTCCACCGCAGGCAAGTTTCCTCCTCCGCCTCTCCTCTCTCTCTCTCTCTCTCTCTCTCTCTCTCTCTCTCTCTCTCTCTCTCTCTCTCTCTCTCTCTCTCTCTCTCTCTCTCTCTCTCTCTCTCTCTCTCTCCCTACCCCTCTCTCTCTCTCTCTCACATGTGTGTCCCATGTTCTTGAACCCTAACCCTAGACTCAATCGATCTATAGGTTCCGAAGCTAGCAAATCAAGCTTCACGCTTACCGGATCTAGACACTTTGGGAGCAGCTGACCACCTGCCACCTCGTCCCTAATCTCTCACACGAGTTCGAATGGAATTCAATTCATTTGGAAATCCATGCGGCACACAAACATGAGATTTTGTATTGGAATCTCATTTCTACCAATGAAATCCTGCTGTAAGTCTGAATTCAATTCATTACCACCAAATGAAATGAAGTCACGGGAGCCAAACGAGCTCTTATTTTGGGTTGCCCGTCGTGGCCATTACTCGATCGATAATGCTGATTGTCCCTTACCCCTGAGCGTGATAGAAGATTTAGTCAACCTTTCGCTCCGCGAGTCGCGTTCAGCTTGGGGCCTCCCCCACGTTCAGCATTCAAAAACATCAGTCCACGATTAAAATTGAAATGCTTTCCGGTCCGTTTTTTGTGTCGTGAAAATAGAACTAACCATATACAGATTGATAGTCTAAGTCACGACCATTTTTGTGGATCAGAGCGAGTATAAATTTTGTACAGTAGGAAATATTTTATCTTTTGAAATTAAGGGATCATCTCTTACCTAAAATGAGTCGTAACATTTTTTCTCTTTCATCTAACTAAATAATAATCGTACGTGGCACCTTTAAGATCATAGCCTCATTTTACATGACCTTATATGTCGGCTGTGCACGGTTACGTTCTACAAAGATTGTCTCATACATGATGCATATACTCGTGTACCCAGTGGCCCATATGAGTATTAGATTGACACATACCTCTCTTGGATACACAGAGACTTACGTATAGTAAATTAGGGCGACGTGGTCAAAGAAGGTGAAAAGAAAGAATTAACTATATGTTCATTTACAAAAGAAAAAAAACTAAGTTTATTCACAGCGCGAAGATCATGCCTAGTACTAGTAGGGATTAGATATTCACATGTTATAAGGTCTAGAATACACGACAGTGGGTACATAACTGCATGATTTTGTCCGTTCAGCGGAATCTTTGCTTAATTTAGGTTGGCTAGTGGTACAACCAGAGGGGCCATCGTAATTTAAAACTAAGGATCAACACATGCCGCTGTATGGACTAGTAACTCCTAAAAGGAACTGTACAGTGGGAGGCTATGTGTAATACCTTTTGCCAGTGAATTCTTTGGTCTTCGGATTATAGGGGAAATAGAGGTTTTCAGAAATGATTGTAAGTTTGTAACAATGAAAACATTTGCTCCAATTCCAAGTAGGAAAATTGTTTTTCATCGATTAGGTTAAGATTGGAGTGTGGATTACTCTGTGATAGCTCAAAGCATTTCTAAGTGAAAGACGCCATAAGCAAACACATATATACATGAAAAGTTCCTTTCTATAGATGCCAACTAGTTTTTTTTTCTGAAACGAGACAAAAGATTTGCCATTTTTATTTAAAAAGGAAGAAGTTTAAGAGTGTATTACAAGCCACACCTTGATCAAACACGATCAAGACCAAATAAGAAGTCTACTCTCGCGGCACTATATTACTTAGGCTTCGTTTGGATGTTTGCATTGGGAGGCTAGATATTATATTGGGTTGAATGTCCAATACCCAGGATATTGATATTGAGATTGAATGTCAATATTTCTGTTTGGATGTGTTAGATATTCAGACCCAGACAAGATATTGAAGTTGAATGTCAAATGTTGTTTGGATGGTATAAAAGTGATGAATTGTAGATATTCGTTACTTTGATCATTATACTGTTACATTCATGCTAAAATTATACAGAGCAACCACATATTATGGTACCAATAGATATAATATTCCCCAATATTCAAACAACAAAATTATATCAAAGTCAATGCATAATCCATTATAAATGACCATTTTTAAGAAGTCTCAAGCAAACAAACTACAGTCTCAAGCAAACATACCATTTCTAAGAAGTCTCAAGCAAACAAACTATGTAGTCTCATACGCAATATTACAAGTTCTTAAAGATAGCAATCACAAATGATAAGCTCTCAACACAAGACAACATCAGAAGCCATTCCTTCCTGAACAAGGTAATCAGCAAACATGTCTGCAGCAAACTGCTTCCTAAAGTTCTTCCATGCATTAGTGACTGCAACACAAGTAATGTAACCAGCACCATATTCAACCTCAATTGTCTGAGCTGCTAGTTCATTATCCACCTGCTCCAACAATACGTCATCCACTAGCTCGGGATGCAGGTGCACGTAGTCGTTGGAGCTGGGATAAGCTGCTCTCGGTCACCCTCCGATTGGTCCCAGCCTGCACTGGAACAAATCGAAATTAGAGGGGGCGGGAGAGGAAGTGCGCTGGGGAGGGAGAGAATGAAGCAGCGGGCGGCGGGAAGTGAGGTTGGCGCGGCGGCGTGGAGGGAGGACGGCGCCGGTCACGAGCAGACGGGGGCGGCAGGCGGTGGGGAGGGAGGACGACGCCGGCTGCGGGCAGCCGGACGGGAGGGAGGGGCTCGTACTACGCCGCCGCCGTCCTAGGGTTGCCGTGCGAGGAGGACGAGCTGAGCGAGCCTACCTCTGTTTCCTCTTGCGAACAGGTACGGGACAAGTTCGCTCCGAATATAGAGGGAATGTCGAGGGGTGGAGCTCGGCATTGGGCCGGGGCGATTTTTATCTCCGCGCGTGTATCTCGATATCGAGCCAGAAAGCCACGGCTGAATATCGAGCACATCAAAATAGCAGCAATTTGAGATATTCGGCCCATACCATCCCGAATATCCAATGTCAAGGCTCAAAACAAACATCCGAACGAGGCGTTAACGCTTTTGCCCCGGCAAGGCACCACATAGCCACCTGATGCATGTAAAATGCATACATGAACTTTGCATTGTATTACTTATATTTCAATCATATTTGCATCATATAAGGGTTATATCATTGTTTTATATTGATTTTGGGAATATTTCACAGTTTCCCTATTTTTCTGGAATTAACCCTGCACTGGCAGAAAACCCTATTTTCTATATTTTGATGTTTCAGGGACCCAAACGACGTCCGAATGACCTGCAAATTTACGAGCATCAGTTTTTGAAAGGAACGAAGCGTAGGAGCGAAGGAAACGAACAAGCGGAGACCCGAGTGCCAAGATAGGTGGGCACACGCGGCTAGATTCCTTGGCCGCGTGGGGCCCACTATCCTGGGCCTCGAGCCTCCGATGCCGTCGATCTTTTTCCCTGAGCCTCCGTCTTGACCTAAAAACGACTATGAAAATAGTCTCCCGACGCCTTTCGGAAGAGAGCGCCGCCGAAACACAGAAACCACAAAACAGAGACCTGGAGTTGCAGATTGGAGGGGGAAAACTCCGGCGGGGCGCTGCCGGCGTGGTCTCCATCTTCTCCAACGACTTCTCCACCGTCTCCATGATGAAGAGGGAGTAGTCCACCCCTGGACTATGGGTTTGTGGAAGTAACTTATGTATCTCTCCTCTCTTTGAGCTTCACTAATTAGTACCGTATGAGCTGCTAAACATGATTACGGTCATCTATGTAATACCTTTGTGGTGGATCTTTTTATGAGTTAATATATGTTTGAGATTGCAATAGTTTTGTTTCAGTTATGAAAGTAGATGCATATTATGTACCCCGTTCTTGTTTACTTGTTTTGATCAAGCATGTGTATGAGAGCATGTGAGGGGGAACGTATGCATTAGATGGAGTAACGGGGGGTGGCTAGTGCGGTGAAAGTGACAGAAGTTCCACGATCCACTTGGGTATTTTACCTTACTTTGTTGCCTCACTAGGGATAAAGAAAAATACCTTGCTACCGGAGATGTGGGTGTGACCTTGCCACTTCTCCATGACTAGATCTAGCATGTTCTTATTTTAACTTCATGTCATAGAACTTAAAGCTATACTCTGATTTATCTTAATTACCGAGGTGCTAATATTTAGTTCACATCTTGGTGGAGTATAAGAGAGATTAATAAACAAAAGATCTCTATGTTAGGACGTGATGCCCATATAATTAGTAACTTGTCATGAAACTTTTATGTTGCAATCTCACATGTCAATTCTAGTGTTCCATTATCTACCACTTTATTAAAGAGAGAGTGCATTTGTGAAACCATGAACCCCGGTCCATTATTAATCAGAAGAAACACCTTTCCAACAACTTTTATCCATTTTCTGCCATTTAAAAATCCGAAAATACAAAAACACTTTTACATCTTGCATTCACAATACAAAACCCAAAAATATCATCCATTATTGTTTCCACCATCCTTGCATATTTATTTATCATCATTGCATATTTATTTACTGTTTTGCATTCATTCATATCATTCTCACACCTTGTGCTTGACAACCACTTGGTGAGGTTGAGGGCACAAAACAATTTACTTTGTTTTGTAGGTTTTCAAGAGAAGGATAAGAAGATAAATCTTTCACTATTGATTCCCCGAGAGTTCGATATTAAACCCTCGAGTCACCCCTCGTGGGGAAAACTGTCTTTCCTATACTATACACTCTGCACTTGGAGTCTCAACCTAACCATATTCTTTTGACGCAGGTAACTATGTCAAAGGCCATCACCACCTCATCTTTAATCTTCTCCACAAGCAAAGTGGTGGTTGTGGATTTGTTCCGGAAGACATAGGAGTTCCTTTCATTCCACACATCCCAAGCCACAAGCATTGCAAGGGAAGCCAGAGCCTTCCTTGCCTCTCCCCTCTTGGTGATCACCTCATTCCACCACTCTGTGACATCGCCCATCGCATGCCAATCCGCCGGGATCAAGCCGTGGAGGCCGAGCCAACTCTTCAACAAGGACCAAATTCTCCTTGTGAACCGGCATTGGAAGAGTATGTGCGCGGGCATTTCTTGCACTTGGTTGCAAAGCTTACATAGGCCACAATTAAGCCATCCATGTTTTACTAACCTATCCACCATCCACACACTATTTTGGAGGATCAACCAAGCAAAAAAATTGCACTTAGGGGAGGCCCAAGGTTTCCAAATCCAAGAAGGCATCGGAGAAGCGGTATGACCCAAGAATTGCATGTTGTAAGCCGAAGCCGAAGAGTAGATCCCATTGTTTGTGAGCTTCCAGGTGATTGTATCCATGGTGTCGGGGGTGAGGTTAACCTCAAGAAGCATTTCCCAGATCTTGACGAATTGGGTGATGTGATCAATAGAGAGCCCTCCTTGAGTGTTTATTTGTGAGACCCAAAACTCATTTTCCAAAGCCTTCAGAACCGTGCATCTTCTCTTTTTTGCAATGTCATAGATTAGACGTGCCACATCCTTTGGACGCATACCATGAAGCCAAGAAGAGTCCCAATAAAGCGCTTTCTCCCCGTTTCCAACGGTGACTTTGGTGGCCGCCACAAAGAGGTCATAGTCCTTTGGGATGCATGGGTTCCCATGTCCTAGCCACGATTTGGGCTCAACATTTCACTCATACCAAAGCCATCTCAAGCGAAGAGCCGAAGAAAATTTCCTAAGATTGATGATGCTGAGCCCACCAAAATCCTTTGGTTTGCAAACCTTCTCCTAGTTAACCTTACATTTCCCTCCGGTAACCTTTTCACAAGCCGGCCAAAGATATAGGCATGTCGAATGCTATCTGTTGGGAATATGCCCTAGAGGCAATAATAAAATGGTTTATTAAGCATATTCACGTTTATGATAATAGTTTATTATCCATGCTATAATTGTATTAAATGGAAACATAATACATGTGTGGAATATAAACACCCGGAGTCCCTAGTGAGCCTCTACAGGACTAGTTCGTTGATCAAGAGATAGTTAGAGTTTCCTAACTATGGACTAGTTATAGTCACTTGATAACGGAGTCATATCATTAGGAGTAATGGTGTGATGGACATGACCCAATTAAAGAGTTGCAATTGATCGTGTCACAAAAGTTTTGTTGTCAACACTTTTAATATGCCAAATATAGTTTCCTTAGACCATGAGATTATATCACTCCCGTTCACCGGAGGAATACTTTGTGGACATCAAACGTCACTTCGTAACTGGGTGATTATAAAGGTGGCTTTCAGGTATCTCCGATGGTGGGTTGTTGGGTGATATGAATCGAGAGTGGAATTTGTCCCTCCATGTGACGGAGAAGATATCTCCAGGCCTTCTCGGTAATATAGCATCAAAAGTCTGCAGACATGTGATTAGGTTGTAATCACCGGGATCCTATATTATGGACGAGTAAAGAGAACTTGCCGGTAACGAGATTAAACTAGACATGGGGATGTCAACGATTATATCTCGGGCAAGTAAAATATCGTGAGACAAAGGGAATCGTATATGAGATTAATTGAATCTCCGGCATCGTGGTTCAATCGAGAAAAGGTTTTCGTTGAGTGTATAGGAATTAATATGGGCATCCCGGTCCCGCTATTAATTATTGATATGATCATGTCTATGCATTCTCGAACCCGTAGGGTCACACACTTAACGTTCCGATGAAATTAGGTTTTGCGATGAATTAAATGATGAAGTGAACGAATGGTGATTCGGAGTCTCGGATGGGATGCAGGACATCACGAGGAGTTCCGGAGGAGTCCGGAGAATAAGATTCATATATGGAAAGTGGTTTCCGGAGGTTTCGGAAAAGTTCCGGAAATTATAGACAGGGTACCGGAAGGTTCCGGAGTGTTCTAGAAGGGTCTAGAAGTGGGACCATATTTTGTATGGGGCCCACATGGTGCAAAGGGGTGCTGCCACCACCTAGGTGGTGCGCACCACCTAAGCCCACATGGGCTGGTGCGGCACAAGGAGGGGGAGTCCCACTCCTAGTTGGACTAGGAGGTGGGCTCTCACCCCTTTAGGAAAGGGGCCCAAGGAGGAGTCCTTGTTGGACTCCAACTTGGGGGGCAAGTAAGGAGGGGCCGGCCGGCCCCCTCCCCTTGACCTAGCCGGCCACCTATATAAGGAGGGGAGGGGGGGGAGGCGCACCACACACCAAGGGCTGCCCCTAGCCGCACCCCCCTCTCCACCTCTAACCCTAGCCGCACCCCTTACCCCGAAGGGCTGCCGCCATCCAACCTCCACACCTAGCCGCACCCCCCTTGCCCTAGGGGCTGCGCCACCTTGCTCCTCTCCCTCTCCTCTTGCTTGGCTTGGCGAAGCCCTGCTCGCGGAGATCATCATCATCACCGGCACTACCGTCGTGCTGCTGAGATCATCAAGGCCACGTCGTCTCGCTTGCGGGATCAAGGAGTCGACGTCTTCATCGAGCTGTACGTGTGGACGCCGCGGAGGTGCTGCCCGTTGCTGCACTTCACTGGATTGGATCTCGAGGATAATACATCTCCTCGCGACTAGACGAGTCTAGTTGCGGGGATCGACTAGCCAACCCCTGCACCGACAAAACGCGTTTGTTGATCTTCGAGGGTAAGAGATTGGATCTCATCTTCGCTATCTTCATCTCATAGATCTAGATCCTTGGGGTTTATTCCGCTTTGCCGCGTAGAAAATTTTTGTTTTCCATGCTGCGACCCCTTCAGTGGTATCAGAGTCTAGATCTATTCGTAGGTGATGATGCGATTAGAACACAAGGAGTTGTGGGCGTTCATATTTTATGTTGCTACCTTCTCGCGTGCACTTTGCATCTTTGCGGTATTGTGAGATTGAAGCGGCCCGGACCAACCTTACTCGTCCACGCACGAGAGACCGGTTCCACGACTGACGTGCAACTTGTTTTGCATAAGTGGCTGGCGGGTGTCTGTTTCTCTTGCTTTAGTAAGGATGCAATTTTCAATGGAAGGCCTTTCAAAAGGATGAGTAAATAAGCAACTATTATATCACCGTTGTGGTTTTTGCGTAGATTAGAACGGTTCTATCTCGTTGACCCAAGCCACGTAAAATTTGCATAAACAAAGTAGAGGCGTCTAACTTGTTTTTGCAGAGGGGGTCAAGTGATGTGATATGGCCAATGTGATTTGTGATAATGTATGCAATGATCATGTTTGTAATATTTCGCGACTTGCATGTCGACGAGTACGGCAACCGGCAGGAGCCATATGGTTGTCTATTATTTTATGTGACCTGCGTGTCAATGAAATCACCATGTAATTGCTTTGCTTTATTGCTAAGAGTAGCATTAGTTGTAGTTGCAATAGTTGGTGGACAACCATGGTGATGGCGCCAAGATGATGGAGATCATGCCGGAGATGGAGATCTAGCAGGTGCTTTGAAGATGGAGATCTAAGAGCATATGAAGAAAGGCCATATCATATCACAATTATGAATTGCATGTGATGTTAATCCCTTTTATGCACCTTATTGTTATGCTTAGATGTGATCGCGACGGTAGCATGATAAGGTGATCTCTCATGTTAATATCAAGATAATTAAGTGTTCTCCCCTAGTATGCGCCGTTGCGAAAGTTCGTCGTTTCGAAGCATCACGTGATGATCGGGTGTGATAGATTCAACGTTCACATACAACGGGTGCAAGCCAGTTTGCACATGCGGAAATACTACGGTTGTCTTGACGAGCCTAGCATGTACAGACATGGCCTCGGGAACACGGAACCGAAAGGTTAAACACGAGTCATATGAATGATATGATCAACACTGAGTTGTTCACCATTGAAGCTACATCATCTCACGTGATGATCGGTGGTGGTGTAGTGGATTTGGATCGTGTGTCACTAATCAACAGAGAGATGTTGAGTTTAGTGGGAGTTCGTTAATTTGATTAAATTGAACTAAAATTATCATAAACAAAGTGTCCTAAAGATGTCTTTGCAAAATCCTTGTAGATCATGGGAGACTACAGTAGTATGTTTCTTGCTGAGGAGCTGCGTCTCGATGGGTCAAACTTCATCGAGTGGTACGAACGTCTTAGAGAAGTCCTATCAACCAATGATCAGCTCTACGTGTTACATGAACCCTTAGAAGAAAAACCCGATGCTTCTGCGAGTTACAACAAGCGTATGAATTGGCTCAGCCGGAGTAAGACTCACATTCAAGTCAATTGGTTGATGAGTGTCTTCATGAATTCAGACCTGTCCAAACAATTCAAGAACTTGAGTGCCATTGAGACTGTCACTAAGCTAAAGGAAATGTTCATAGCACAAGTGAGAATTGCAAGGTTTGAAGGTCTGGGTGTGTTTCTTTCAACTAAGATGGAAGAAAATGATCGCTTAGAAGATCATCTGAAGAAAATGTATAGGATATATCACACTCTTATGGATGCTTGGGATGTGGAGATGAGTGACGAATTCGCGATAGATGGGTTGTTGCATTCGCTTCATCCCAAATTCAAGAATTGTGTCAGAGACTATGTCAAGGAAAGGGATTCGATCACCTATCCGGAACTGATGTCTCGACTTCGTCAGATCGAAAGGAATCCCGTAGCAGGCGGAGGAGCCAACGCAGAAGGTATATTTTGATATACTAGTTATAAATGTTTAAATGTCCCATTTACACTTATGGTGAGCTAAGTATTTGATACTTGTGCTGTTTTATGAAAACAGGGCCTGCCGTTTGAGAAGTGCATGGAGGGACTGAGTGGATTTCGCGGGAAGTGGCAATCAAGGAGTTGATGCTGGCGATGTTCTACTTCTACATTTATCGTTTTAAATTAGAGGATTTGAATGAGTTTTGTAATCGAATTAAGTGTGATCTTAAATTAGTGTGTCTCGGTTTGTGAGACGGTCATTCATGTTAAAGACAAGTGGTTGTTCTGTTTTCATGAGTAATCCTTTTTTGGAGATCACGTTTCGATTATGAGATTATTGTCCTTTGCTAGATTTAAACGATAACTAGTTAAACACTTATAAAATTAAGACATGCTAAAATATCCAATACTTAATGATGAGAATTGTTTTAATTGTACTGTTAGTGCTGAAGAGCATGTTGATGCGCATCACTAAATAGTATGATTAAAAATGCCATTTTCTGAAAATGCCATGAGTTGCTGAAAATAAACACAAGTGTTGGTTGTATTTTTCAGTAAATAAAAGACATCATTATTTTATCATGGATGAGTAAATAGGAGTATTTATTCATGTCATGATGAGATTTTGGAAGTAGAGGATATTAAGTTAACAAGATAATTGAGTCTTTTNGAATGTGAACTGCATCCTGGCAGAATCCTCTGGAGTAATGGAAATGTATTTTTATGATAATTTTTTTTTTGCTTTGTGTCTGCGGTGGATGATTCTCATCTGAATCTACATTTTTTCCCTTCTCTTTAACATATTTTTCTGCATATATAAAAAATGATGTTCTCTTAAGAGATACTTTTCTGGCAGAATCTCTGGTTCAATGCATTTCATGCAACATCATGTCTCTTAAGAGATACTAGGTAATTAACAAAGATGTATGGTTTCTTCTACTTAATCGACTCAATAATTCAAAAGTGCCCTGGTCTAAGATCTTAAAATGATTTGCGATGTTATTTCGCATATGCTTCTAACTTTTCTATTCATTGACGTCGGGACATTGTACTAAAGTGATCCTACACATGTTTTTGCCTGTGGCTTCTGCAGTTTGTATACCGTGCATGTGGTTGCAATAACATCTATCACAGGAACCCCTACGTTCCTGGCATGCCATTGATGATTGATCATAGGAATTCCTAACGACAGCACATATTTTCAGTTACAGTTCCGTCACGAGTGTGAAGTGTCCTAATCGTAATGACCAAACTGCAGCAGCAGCAGCAGAGCCCGTTGGCAGTCTTAACACACGAATCCTACCGGCATCATGATCCGGGCAGCAACGCATCCGCGCGTGCTTGGATGGCCGTGCAATGGGCGGCGTACGGTGACGCGGGCGGGTGTGGGCAGCAGATCTCGTCGACGCACCACCACAACCTCGGGCGGCATCCTCGTCGACGACACCACCCATGACGCGCGGGCGGGCGGCGCATGACGTTTCCTCCCTCCCCTAGACCCTAGTGGTGGGCGTTTCACCTGGACCGTACGAGTTCAGCCGCGGGCGGCCGGTAGCTCTACTCTACAAGCCGACGCGAGACGGCACGACCGAACGGGACGGGGTCGTGCGATTGGCTGGTGTAGTACTACGCTGAGCTGGTGGCCACCTGGTTCCGTAGTGTGATTTAAAGGCGCGGCGTGAAGCCTGACTGATCGAGCGGCTGCGGCGAGCGCGAGAGAGAAAGGCAGCAACAGCTGGGAACCCTTCGCCCGCTGGCCGTGGCAACTGGGCCGACCGACCAGGGAGAATTTAATCCAGAGTCTTTTTGTTCCTTTCCGGACCGCGGTTGCCGTCGGCGAGCCGACGCTGGCAGGCGGCGCGCGTGAACATTTATGGGACCCTCTGTACTTTTTCCGTTTCCGAGTGTTCTTCCGACGTTTCAGGGTGCCAGTGTTGAGCCCGATCGAGAGACCTGCGCTGCGGTTACCTTACCGGTGGCTTTCAGAGAAGTGAGGAAACGTTTTTCTAGGCTTTATCTGAGGATTATTAGCATGGCATTATTCACGCGTCATGGGTGGATAGCGTGACAGTGGACCGTATGGAACGATGCACCTCCAGTACTGACATAGTTTTATTATTAGTTTGTTGTACTAGTTTTTTTTTTATCATGGGAAATATTCACAGAAACAAGGCCTATAATTTTCGGAAGTGTTTGTTGCACATGGGCATCAGTGCTCTTATTTTTTTTAATTCAAAACTGTATTTCTACATAGCACATAAATGTTTTTGTCTTTTTTGCACATAGCACAGGCAATTTCACTTGATTTACGAAACTTTTCACGAATATGAAAAACTATATATGTTAGTCTCCAATTTTTCAGACTTTTTTTTTATAATGTTTTACTATTTTATTAATTTTCAAAAATATCAGGAGCATGTGAGCTTGGTGCCATTGCGAATTTCTAGAAACTATTATTTTATTAAAAATGTTCTGGATGATGTGGTGGTATCTTCTACATGTGTGCATCTTAGTCGCCCAAAAAATATAAAAAAGAAGAATGATTAAAGGAAAATAAAAATATATTTTTAAATAAGACATGAAGAATCATCGAAATCAAGAAAATAAAGAAATCTGAACAATATATAAATATTTTAGGAAAATACTAATATAGATATTGTGGCATCAATAATAGAGAATAAAATAAATAATTTAACATATATTTGAGTAGAACTAGTTGGATAGTGTGTTTGACTATTTACATCTCTTTAGTTGTACACGCTCTTTGTAGTTACATAGTCAGATTTAACGTATTCATATATTCGGTAATCCACTTTGGCACATGGGAGCATATGCTCATATCACTTGAAAAATTATTTTTTATATGTCAAAAAATTCCATTTCTTTTGGTATATACATCTCAACGTTCTATGTGTACGCTCCAAGTTTCTGTAAAACCTGATATTTTTTCTGGTCTGTATAAAAAAGACAAAAATAATGCCTCATGAAAAGCCTTCTTAAACATCGAATGCTGTCTTTTTTACACATGACATAAAAATATCATTTATTCGTGAAACAACTTTCTATGCACATAGAATGTCGAGATGTACGTGCGATTTTTTGTCAGAATTTTATGGCATTTCGAAATACATTTAAAACACACTTTAAGAGCCAGGAGCATATGCTCACAGTTTCCAAAACTCCTATCCCCATATTCGGAAATACATATTTAGCTATTCACTTGTGTAGCGAGGTTAACCGAGTAGGCCCACTGGGTGTAGACGACCAACAAGACCCCGGTGACATGTGGGTTGTGGCCCATCGTACCTATGGCCTTCCCATGTGTTGGGATTACACGAGGAAGATTAAGCCGACTCGAGATCAAATCGGGTCCAAGAGGAACCAGTGTAGAAGACGGTGCATCAACTTGGAGTACAATCCATGATGTTGTCGAATCCCAGTAGAATTCTATCCCCAAACCGTCTCGGGATAGATTTGTAAATCGTAGCTGGCCGTGTATATAAGGCCTACAAGGAGAATCATTGAGGACACACTCTTGTACGATCTAGCAACTGCTATTGGCACATCTTGATATCGATCTAGCAATCTCAATAGCAACAAAGCAGAAAGTATGTATTTACCTCCAGAGTAAGGGGCCGAACCTAGGTACGGTGTGCCAATTCCTCTCCCGGAATCTCCCAAGTCGCCTTGCTCCACACCTTCATTAGTCACCCCAATGGTTACTGCTGTCGTGACAAACCCACGATATGTCGCGAGGCATGGGGATTTGGTTTGTTTCCGGTTTTATAGTTTTGGTCTGTACACATTTGACGGGCTTGTGAGACTTTAAATATTATTATATATGGCAATATGCATCAATCAACGCAGAGCATCGGATCCAATCGCAGCCAGTCCAAACAACCATTCCCCCCCCCCCCTAACAAGCGACCTAGTATGTAGCAATTGTGTATACAAGTGACAGTCTTGAAAGGTGATAACTCTCGTTGTTTACCATTTTCACTCGCATTGCCAGAGATGTTGTATCCAACACCCCTGCCAAGGTATTCTATTCCTCTGTCAGAGTAGGGTGGCCGAGAAGCTTCTTTCCCTTCAAGCTCAAAGTAGAGAGAAGGATATATTCCCGAACTTTTGAATTTTAGTTATCTTTCATAGTAATAATATCTCAGTAGTTACAACGAAAAGTTTAAATAAACTACAACCAAATTTTAAGAAACAACAATCAAAACATTGTTGGGAATATGCCCTAGAGGCAATAATAAAATGGTTTATTAAGCATATTCAAGTTTATGATAATAGTTTATTATCCATGCTATAATTGTATTAAATGGAAACATAATGCATGTGTGGAATATAAACACCCGGAGTCCCTAGTGAGCCTCTACAGGACTAGTTCGTTGATCAAGAGATAGTTAGAGTTTCCTAACTATGGACTTGTTATAGTCACTTGATAACGGAGTCATATCATTAGGAGTAATGGTGTGATGGACATGACCCAAATAAGAGTTGCAATTAATCGTGTCACAAAAGTTTTGTTGTCAACACTTTTAATATGCCAAATATAGTTTCCTTAGACCATGAGATTATATCACTCCCGTTCACCGGAGGAATACTTTGTGGACATCAAACATCACTTCGTAACTGGGTGATTATAAAGGTGGCTTACAGGTATCTCCGATGGTGGGTTGTTGGGTGATATGAATCGAGAGTGGAATTTGTCCCTCCATGTGACGGAGAAGATATCTCCAGGCCTTCTCGGTAATATAGCATCAAAAGTCTGCAGACATGTGATTAGGTTGTAATCACCGGGATCCTATATTATGGACGAGTAAAGAGAACTTGCCGGTAACGAGATTAAACTAGACATGGGGATGTCAACGATTATATATCGGGCAAGTAAAATATCGTGAGACAAAGGGAATCGTATATGAGATTAATTGAATCTCCGGCATCGTGGTTCAATCGAGAAAAGGTTTTCATTGAGTGTATAGGAATTAATATGGACATCCCGGTCCCGCTATTAATTATTGATATGATCATGTCTATGCATTCTCGAACCCGTAGGGTCACACACTTAACGTTCCGATGAAATTAGGTTTTGCGATGAATTAAATGATGAAGTGAACGAATGGTGATTCGGAGTCTCGGATGGGATCCCGGACGTCACGAGAGGTTCCGGAGAATAAGATTCATATATGGAAAGTTGTTTCCGGAGGTTTCGGAAAAGTTCCGGGAATTATTTATAGGGTACCGGAAGGTTCCGGAGTGTTCTAGAAGGGTCTAGAAGTGGGGCCATATTTTGTATGGGGCCCACATGGTGCAAAGGGGTGCTGCCACCACCTAGGTGGGGCGCACCACCTAAGCCCATATGAGTGGTGCGGCACAAGGAAGGGGAGTCCCACTCCTAGTTGGACTAGGAGGTGGGCTCTCCACCCCTTTAGGAAAGGGGGCCCAAGAAGGAGTTCTAGAAGGACTCCAACTTTGGGGGCAAGCAAGGAGGGGCCGGCCGGCCCCCTTGCCCTTGACCTAGCCGGCCACCTATATAAGGAGGGGAAGGGGGGGCGCACCACCACACCAAGGGCTGCCCCTAGCCGCACCCCCCTCTCCACCTCTAACCCTAGCCGCACCCCTTACCCCGAAGGGCTGCCGCCATCCAACCTCCACACCTAGCCGCACCCCCTTGCCCTAGGGGCTGCGCCACCTCCTCCTCTCCCTCTCCCCTCGCTTGGTTTGGCGAAGCCTCGCGTGCGGAGATCGTCATCATCACCGGCACTACCGTCGTGCTGCTGAGATCATCAAGGCCACGTCTTCTCGCTTGCGGGATCAAGGAGTCGACGTCTTCATCGAGCTGTACGTGTGGACGCCGCGGAGGTGCTGCCCGTTGCTGCACTTCACCGGATTGGATCTCGAGGATAATACATCTCCTCGCGACTAGACGAGTCTAGTTGCGGGGATCGACTAGCCAACCCCTGCACCGACAAAACGCGTTTGTTGATCTTCGAGGGTAAGAGATTGGATCTCATCTTCGCTATCTTCATCTCGTAGATCTAGATCCTTGGGGTTTATTCCGCTTTGCCGCGTAGAAAATTTTTGTTTTCCATGCTGCGACCCCATCAAACATAAGTTGTGATTGTTGATGAAAGGGATAGACGTGTATACCCCTTTCCCAATATCCCTCTCTTATATTTAGGAGCGGGACCGGACTATCCTTCTTTTAAAAAAATGCAAAAAACTTTATGTTCAAAGAAGTATGTAAAACTAAAATCTAAAAGCATCTCCATCAACGCTCAGCGGTCTGACAAGAATATCGAGCAGGCGCTATTGGGAGCATCGACAAAAGCTGCCCGAATATTGGGGCCAGGTGCCCCCACCGACGCTCCCACAATTGGGCTCTCAATAGTTTTTGACGACATTTTCTTTACAAATACAAGATATTTTATTTAAAATAAATCGTATTTTATAGTTTTGAACACGTAAATTAGTCCCATGGCAATAAATAAAATAATTCATATAACAATTCAAATTAAATTAAATCCGACACTCAAGCTTGAAGTCCTTTGTGCACCCACTGATGCTCAACTAGATCATTTTCCAGTTGGGTGTGAGTATGTTCATCTCAGACCTCCGTATGCATGGCGAGAAAATTGGCAAACTCAGCAAAAGCCTCATCATCAAGCGAGCAAGAGGACCCTGCGCATCATACGACTGAGCATCAATCACCATGCACGTCATACGACTGAGCATCAATTACCAGAGCAAAGCACTCACTCTTGAGGATCATGTTGTGCATGATAACACAACTAGTCATGACCTCCCACATCTGCTCTTTCGACCAGGTTAGAGCAGGGTACCTGGCAATAGCAAAACGAGTTTGGAGCACACCAAATACCTATTCCTTGCACCGTCATGTTCTTTAGCAAATAAAGATTGGTTCTGACCTAAAGAGTTGGAAATTGTCTTCACAAATGTAGACTATTTTGGATAGGTGTCATTCGCTAAATAGTTCCCCTTGGTGTATTGGTGGCCATTGATATCAAAGTTGCACTCCATAGCATGGCCTTCAGCAAGTCTTGCAATCGGAGAGCATTGCAGCATGTTGATGTCATTGTGAGATCCCGCCATGCTAAAGAAAGTGTGCCAAATCCACATGCCATAATCTTCCACATCTTCAAGCACAACACTGCACTCTCCAGCATGACCTTTGTACAACCCTTGACAAGCGAATGGACAATTCTTTCATCGTCAATGCATGCAATCGATGCTTTCAAACTTCCCAAGGAATCCTCTCTGTTTGTCTTGTGCCATGATCCGAGCTGTGTCTGCTTAATTTGGTGATCTCAAATAGGTAGGTCCAAATACTGCCACCACCGCTTTGCAAAACCTGTACATGGTCTTGATGCATGTGGATTCAGCCATGCGTAGGTAGTCGTCTTGTGGAGCTGTGCATTTCTGAATAGAAGATAAACCGACCATACTTCTGCAATCTTTATTCAACAATGAAGTAGTCATCATACCCCCGAACGCTATGCACAATGCGCATCAACACCTCCTTCTTTATCCGAAAGCGCCGCCGAAAATTCTTTGGACCATGTGTTGGCTCATCAGAAAAATAGTCGGCCACTAGCATTAAATGACTCTCCATACTTTGACCATCTTTATCCTTCTTCCTCCCTTTCTTCGAACCACCACGCCGAGAAGTGACATTGATCTCGGCTAGTAAACCAAGAATACAAGTGATGATCGTCAAGTGCTCATTAATCTCAACAGAGGTGGTGGCATGAGATTGGAGCAATGTGCCGACCATCATCATCTTAACATCGCTATCCGTAGCCTATCAAACAAACGATGAAGCAACCAAACAACCAAGCGCACTATCTAATTTTGGGCAAGCAAAACTCTAGAAAAATGAACCTGTGCAAAGAGTCGAACACCTTGTGGGTGAGGCGGTGGCAAGGTGGTCCTTGCCGGAGCTGTGTGTGCTCAAGCGAAACACGGAGAGGGAGGCCAGACGGCTTGCGGAAGTGGCAGCTGCAGTGGTCTGTCGACGAGAAGCGGCGAGAACTTCCAAATGACTCCAAAATAAGGCGAGAGCGATGGCCGTAGCGATAGCGAGTAGTGATTCAATATTCTGGGGGAAGCCGCCTAGTTTTTTAGCGTCGAAAAGGGGCTGCTGTTGCGTCAATTCAGTCGGGAAGGGAGAGGAGACGAGCATGGGAGAGACGAGGTGGGCGGTGGCGAATGCGTGGGTCGCTGTCGTGTGATACCCGCCAGTCAGGATCCGATGTGGGGGATGTAAACGGATCGGATCAGATCGGATTTTGCCTTTACCATATCCTATACCATATTTTTTCATCGGATTCGGAGTGGAGCGGATAATGACCGGTTGCGGATTCGGAGGCGGATATATATTATCACGGATTCGGGGGCGGAAATGGAGCGGATTCGGGGAAAAAATTAATTTATCGGATATATACGCGCATAAATCCATCGGCGAATCATACAACAAAGAGTAGTAGTTCAATGTGCTAATAGCCTAACAAGGTTGTACTCCATAGTCGTAACAATCACTATGTAATTGAGTTTTTATTTAACGGGCGAACTTTACAACTTACTAACTACTAATTATATTCTGTGAGGTTAGAAGTTTCGGTAAAAAATCGGATTATTCGGATTAAAATCATCGGATAATCCTATTTAATTTTCGGATAATCTATATTCGGAGCTATTTTTCATACCGTATCCGGTGTCAATTTCGGAATCGGATATCCATATCCGTCGGATTCCTTCAAACCGGATATGGATTCCTCAAAACAGTTTCGGAATAGGATTCGGTGCGGAAATTATCCTATCCGTTTACACCCCTAGATGTGGCGAGGGTTGCAGCGTTTGTTTGGTACTTCACGCCGGTCCCTATGGATCGGGGCCGTGGTGGGGTTGCCGGACGTGTTATTGGGCACATCCAACAAAACTGCCGCTATTGAGGCTGCGACTGGACACCGTTTTCGCATTGGACGCTACAATAGCCCTATTAGAAGCTGTCCAAATGATCTAGATAGGGCTTGCTGTAAATTTTTCTACAAACATGAAACGTAACATGGCTTATGACGACCCACTCCCCCATAAAATAGGAGCATGCTTAATCCACAGAAGATCCTATCAAGGCCCAAGCTTACCGTTCCCATTTTCTCTCCCAAAATTCCTTTCTAATAACTCACCACTCCCTTGTCAAAGTCAAACATTTTCTCACCACCCACCCAAACCTAAAACACACCCGTCAGACGTGGCAGTAAGCTAACCCACCCTCTTCCCGGAGACCATGCGATGCACCCCGCCGCCACCGCAGCTGCACAGCGGAAGAATGGCGCGCGTTGGTCACCACCCCGTCTCCTACACCACCACATTCCGATCGCATCGTCCCGAATTCCTGCACCATGACCATATCCACGTGCCAATGCCATTCTTCTTTAAAACTTGCAAAGTCTTACCCATACCTCGGCTTGCCTTGGAGAAGAAGCGCCATCAATCGCAGACCCCACCCCACGCCGTCGTCTCTTCAAAACCACTTCCTGACCGACCCCTCCTCCTCCTACTTAAGCTCGGCTTTCCGTCGCTTACCTCGCACCAGTACCTACCGATCGAGTCAGCTAGCTAGGTGCTGTGTACATGCATGCCATGGCGCGAGCCGTGCACGACCGCCTCCCCTTCCTCGCCTCGCCCCCGCCGGCCGAGCCCGGGTCGGCGCCCGCGAGGAGGAGGAACCCGTCCCTCTCCGAGATGCTCAGCCTCGTCAGCGCGGCCACCGTCGACCCGGCAGGCACGGATGACGACGGTTCCGGCACGGGTTCCGTGTTCTCGCTCGCGATGCCGCAGCCCGCGCCTGGCGGCTTCGGCGACAATAATGGGGGTGGTGCCGCACCGGGCCGGACCATCCAGTTCCGGCTCACGTTCACCGACCTGGCCTACAGCGTCCGTCGCGCGCGCCATGGCGGTGACGAAGGAGGCGGCGGGCTCCGCCTCCCCCTGCAGCTTCGCAGCGACCGCGTCACGGCGGCGGCGCCCGACGCGCACGCGCCGCGGACCAAGGCGCTCCTGGACGGCGTCTCCGGGGAGGCGCGGGAGGGCGAGATCCTGGCCGTGATGGGCGCGAGCGGCTCCGGCAAGTCCACGCTCATCGACGCGCTCGCCAACCGCATCTCCCGCGACGCGCTCAAGGGCGCCGTCACGCTCAACGGCGAGCCGCTCACGGGCAACATCCTCAAGTCCATGTCCGCCTACGTCATGCAGGACGACCTGCTCTTCCCCATGCTCACCGTCGCCGAGACGCTCTCCTTCGCCGCCGACTTCCGCCTCCCGCGCTCGCTCTCCGCGGCCAAGAAGCGCACGCGCGTGCAGGCGCTCATCGACCAGCTCGGCCTCCGCGCGGCGGCCAACACCATCATCGGAGACGAGGGACACCGTGGTGTCTCCGGAGGCGAGCGCCGCAGGGTCTCCATCGGCACCGACATCATACACGATCCGATCCTCCTGTTCCTCGACGAGCCCACGTCGGGGCTGGACTCCACGTCGGCGTTCATGGTGGTCAAGGTGCTCCGCCGCATTGCCGAGAGCGGCAGCATTGTCATCACCTCCATCCACCAGCCAAGCCAGCGCATCCTCGGCCTCCTCGACCGTCTCATCCTCCTCTCCGGCGGTCGCACCGTCTTCAGCGGAGCACCCTCTGCGCTCCCTCCCTACTTTGCCGAGTTTGGGTTCCCGGTCCCCGACGACGAGAACCGCGCCGAGTTCGCGCTCGATCTCATCCGCGAGCTCGAGTCGTCGCCGACGGGCACAAAACCTCTCGTCGATTTCCACCGTACATGGAAGCACATGCACGCACCGAGCCCTGACGCTGCTACGTGGGCGCCGACGATGTCGCTGAAGGAGGCCATCAGCGCGAGCGTCTCGCGCGGGAAGCTGGTATCGGGCGCGGACGTGGCAGCCGGGGAGATGCGCACGTACGCGAACCCGTTCTGGGTGGAGATGAAGGTGCTGACGAGGCGGTCGGCGATCAACACGCGGCGCATGCCGGAGCTGTTCCTCATCCGTCTCGGCGCGGTGGTGGTCACCGGCGCGATCCTGGCGACCGTCTTCTTCCGCCTCGACCAGTCGCCCAAGGGCGCGCAGGAGCGGCTCGGCTTCTTCGCCTTCGCCATGTCCACCATGTTCTACACCTGCGCCGACGCGCTCCCGGTGTTCCTCCAGGAGCGGTACGTGTTCCTCCGGGAGACGGCCTACGGCGCGTACCGCCACGTCTCGTACGTGCTCTCTAACGCCATCGTCTCCTTCCCGCCGCTCGTCGTCCTCTCCCTCGCCTTCGCATTCACCACGTTCTTCGCCGTCGGGCTGGCCGGCGGCGCGTCCGGGTTCGCCTTCTACACGCTGGCCATCCTGGCGTCCTTCTGGGCCGGCAGCGGCTTCGTGACGTTCCTGTCCGGCGTGATACCGCACGTCATGATCGGGTACACCGTCGTGGTGGCCATCCTCGCCTACTTCCTGCTCTTCAGCGGCTTCTTCATCAACCGGGACAGGATACCGGCGTACTGGCTGTGGTTCCACTACCTGTCCCTCGTCAAGTACCCGTTCGAGGGGGTGCTGCAGAACGAGTTCGGCCGCTCCGGCGAGTGCTTCGTGCGGGGCGCGCAGATCTTCGACAACTCGCCGCTCGGGGCGCTGCCGGAGGCAGTGAAGGACAGGGTGCTGGCGTCCATCAGCTCGGCGCTCGGCGTCGGGATCGACCCCAATACCTGCGTCGCCACCGGGCGGAGCGTGCTGCAGCAGGCGGCGGTGACGCAGCTCGGCAAGTGGGAGTGCCTGCTGGTAACGGCGGCGTGGGGGTTCTTCTTCCGGATCCTCTTCTACTTCAGCCTCGTGCTCGGCAGCAAGAACAAGAGGAGGTGATCCCGCGATCTACTGGGCGCGCGTGTGCATACGTTTGAATCGAAGCAAATGGTGCAAGAAGAAGAAGGGTGACACGACTAAGTATCATCTACCGGTTTCTGCAATTGTTAAGCAGATGTGCTTTTGGCTATTTTCTCTCTTCTTTTTTCTTGTGATTTTACAAGTCAAATAAAAATTAAGTAGGTTTTGCAAGTATCTATCCACTGTTGTAGCCTTGTACAATTACGAAAATGAAGTAGTACTGTTTTTGTTCCTTGCTTGTTGAAATCTAAGAAGAGGTGCTAGTTAACATGGGTTTTTATCGTGTTCTGAACTTTTTGCAGATCTCTTATCTGCCTCTTCTTATCCACTTTAATTAGTTGGTGGGGTGTGGTTTGGAACTTCATTCCTAGTGCATGTTCGCCGCTGCAAAAAGTAGAAGGTTACTTCTTCTGGGCACTGAAACGAATAAAGCAGAAACCCTTTCTGAACTTTTTATAAAACAGGGCATAAATCTGTGTTGTTCTCATGTGATCATATTCCCTTATGTTCTTATCAGAACAAAAAGAAAAATAAATGACGCTTCTGATCGTATATTAACCTAGATATTACCATTAATCAACATGTCAGAGTACAACACTACACCACAGATAGAGTTAGATAAGAACCATGTGTGAGTGACCGGGGAGATTGTTTGGTTGGGGTTGGGTAAGTATATACTCCGAAAGAGTCATACCTGTATTGGCAGGTCTTAATGAATGATCACGAGATAACGTAGTACTAGCTTACCCTGCTCTCTCATTCCCTTCTACTTTAGCAAAAGTCTCTTCTTTGCTTGTGCAACTGATCCGACATATCTGGTTGTACAGGAGAATTTAACAACGGTGTTCTGTACGGGACAGCAGTGGGAACGGGTTTATATATAATTCAACCATTGGTAGCTTAACTAGTTTCTCTAGAAATAGAAATACAATAGTACGTCCTTGAAAAGAAATCTATTTTGACTCATAGTTGTAGATGAACCCACTACCCAAAAATCACATTTCAAAATATTCAAAAAAATAAACAAAATTTTTGGGTGTATATCCGGACATTTTATGTTCGCATTCGTGGGAAAAGACATTGTCCGTGATTTATGTAAAAAAGACAATTTCCGGTGCTCTAAAATGAGTTTTGCTTTGTCTTTTTTGCACGAGCCACGAAAAATGTCTTTTTTTCCGCAAACTTTACGTATAAACGTAGAATGTCTTGATGTACACCGAATTTCTTTTTTTCTTTCCGATTTTTTTTGATATTTCTAAACATATTTAAAATGCATTTATCTATACCTAATAATAAAGTCATTAAGATTTCTTTGGTTTGTACGTCTTTTCTTTGGTTCGTACGTAGCTCATCGTTTGGTTTTGTCCGTCGCTAAAATCCTGGTCTCCTCCATCGCGTACCTACGCTGGTTTCCTCCGTTACGTACGTACCTGGATTATAGTCCGATCTGAACTAAAACTGATCTTCTCCGTCGCGTACCTACCCTGGTTTTCTCCGTTGCGTACGTACCTGGACTATAGTCCGATCGGAACTAAAACAGCTGAGCCTGATCGTGTTCTATATATTTGTATTTTTCTGGCAGGCGCCTCGAGATCGAAGACACGCCGCCAAGGCGACGATGACTCCTGAGCTCTCCGCCAAGAGGCGTCCTCCGCATCTCCAAGGCAGCGTTTGGAGCCATGGACAAGATGGCAGTGGTGTTCGTCAGCGTCCCATCACGTGCACCAGCATCCAGCACCTAAAGTCCCTATCGTATGGATACAGACTCTTCGCTCGGGATGGAACCCTCCCATAAAGACGTCTCCCGAGAGCGTCCAAGCAGGGCACGCAGCCGTCGAATCGAATCGAAGCAAGGAACAGGGATGCCATGGAGGAAGAGCCCAACAGAGTTCAATGGCGACGTTGCCCAATGGGAGAGGCGGAAGAAGAGGTCCTTCCTCGCCACATCTGCCACGTCGCGGGGTCTCACCAGCCTTCGGCGCCGGGACTGAATCGGAAGCCGTCTTGGCCTGATTCCTGCCCCACGCCCTCCCACGCTCGCCGATGGTGAGATGGCCCCCGCGCCACTGCCGTGCAAGGACCTCTTCTTCCGCCTCTCCGATAGCCCCGTCCTCCTCCAGAAAAAAACAAGTCCTACATAACGTAATATACAGATGATCGCCGACCCGTAAACATTGGCTGCTGATCAATTAGTCGGTACTTGTGTGCGCAGAGCATGTGGCTGGACACTAAGACCGGCACCAGGTACTACATGCTGTCGGCGAGAGAGCTGTTCATTGTGTGGGGTGGACACGCCGCAATATTACTGGAGCTGGATCTCTTCACTCTCCTATTTTAATGCAGATCGTCTAAATTATTGTCCAGCTTGTGTTGATGCAGATGCTAATAGTTTGTCACTTAACTGAGAACGAGATGGTACTGCAGCCGTCCGGCCTCACTTGGTATTGGTGATCCAACTATATTTTTTTTCTCACGGTTCTTGCTAATTGCTATACTAGGTGAAAACTGATAAGAGAAGTGGCATTTACTTCCACTCTGATTGTTTGATCTGACAAGGAAGTGGCATATTTACTTCTACTCTGATTTTTGACCTGACAAAGAAAACTTTCTTGTTCAGGTATAACCAATCTAATAAGGCTTTTGTTTCGTGTCAATGACGATGTAGGAGAATCCGACTTTCCTTTTAGAATGATCTCAGGTCAGCATGTTGGTTTTTTCAGGTTGAACTTGAGTCTGATAGCTGACCGGAATTTTTGCAAGTGTAAAGAAAGAAGCTAAACTCAAATGGATGTACGAATAAAGATTTCCGATGATAATACATGTAATTGCAACACCCAACCGCTATATACACCCTCCGTTCGACAATATAAGCTTTTTTTTAGCAAACTAAATTATAGCTTGCTAAAAAGGCTTATATTACAAAATACAGGCAGTATAATTTAGACATTTTATTGTTGACATGCTGTAGGAAGATTTTTCTTGTTTATAAGTACTCAATTAATTTTTTCAGGTAATGTACAAGGGTGAAGGCCGTGTTCAAGGTTTGTGTTATATCCATGTTCATATTGTATTTTGTTAGTTTGTCGTATGTGATAATATTATTTGTATATCTATCTATAAAGATTTTTGTCTTCAATATATATTGTTATATCTTATACTTTAGAAGAAAAATTAGTTGCATTTTGTACTCATAACAACATTTATTAAGTAGTACTAAATTGCCCCTAGAAATACAATCCACCCTACCGGTTGGTCGGCTCATTTATTTTACTTCAGATTTTCATGGTTTTTCTCAAGTTAATGTTTTACTCGCTCCTTGATTATGTCTAGGTACTGTTTAGGTGTGTTCCTCTATTTACGCTAATCAATGTGTCCACGAGGTAGGATTGTCCTAATAACACTTTGGAGCCGAAGGAGCCTCAGCGGAGGACATTAGTGTAGTTTATTCACCTTGATGATGCATTGTCTAGACAAAATCCTGGATGAGCTAATTGGACCAAAATGATAAAGGAACTTATACTATGTCCTAATTTGTTTAATAAAAATTAACCTGAAGCAACACACGGACATATTTCCTATCCCGTAGTAATAAATATATAAATACATAAATAAATAAATAAATAAATAATAGAGTTCGTTACTAATGACTTTCTTGGCTTTTATGTCGAAACTTTTTATCCAACATGATTTCAATTTTTTCCCGTTGCAACGCACGGGCAATTTTGTTATAATATTGCAATAGGTGGTGATGGTACGTCGCGCCCTTTTACATGTAGCCCCTGCAAAAGTGTGAAATGAACCCGCAGTCCATCTGTAAGTCGACCACTTTTGCAATTTAGTCCAACCCACAGCATCGCACCGCATCTGCACTGATCCCCTCTCCTCTGAGCGGCGGCCATCGACGGGAGACCCAGCCCGAGTCCCTCCTCTGAGCGGAGAAGGGAGCCGCGCAACGCTACGCGCCTGAGGGCTGCGCCTCACCTTGAGGGTGACCACGTCAATGGTCTCCAATGGAGCGGAGATGGGGAGGAGCCAAGGATGAGGAGTACAATGGCGACGTCGTCGTGGTGCTCGTGTACTTCTCCACCGACGCCACCGAGCGGAGGGGCGGCTGGGGGAGGGGGGCTTCAGGCGGACGACGCCGGCCACGGGAAGCTCACGCGAACGTCGTCTCCCCTGGCTGCTGAGGGCTCGGCACGGCCTGCAGCGATCTCCAGCTTCTCCTCGACATCATGGGAGCGCATGTGCATGTGTATGCCTCTGAGCCGCTCGTGCACCTCAGCGTAAGGAAACTCTCTTGATTTGGTCAGTCATGCGTTCGACAAAATGCTCGAGTCAAAATTCTTCTTAGATGTCTATGTCCAAGTTCTTTTAATTCTTCAATTCATGGTCCGCATACCATATAAACTGAGTACTCGTGATTAATAGTGTTGTAATTGTGTCTTCTGAATAAACTTTGTTTCAACAAGTGCAGAAAGTCAAAGGTGTGTGCCGAAAGGTTGCAGTTCTTGTGTTCCACTCTGACGTTCGGCTTCAGAAAAAAACCCATTTGTTCGTCTGGTGCATGCACTATTTAATCCCTACCTCCACCACCCAATCCTTCTATACCATCAGCTGGCCGCTTGCCTGATTGCCTCTCCGTTTCATATTTAGAATGCTCGATTCAAAATTCTTCTTAGATGTCTATGTCCAAGTTCTTTTAATTCTTCAATTCATGGTCCGCATACCATATAAACTGAGTACTCGTGATTAATAGTGTTGTAATTGTGTCTTCTGAATAAACTTTGTTTCAACAAGTGCAGAAAGTCAAAGGTGTGTGCCGAAAGGTTGCAGTTCTTGTGTTCCACTCTGACGTTCGGCTTCAGAAAAAAACCCATTTGTTCGTCTGGTGCATGCACTATTTAATCCCTACCTCCACCACCCAATCCTTCTATACCATCAGCTGGCCGCTTGCCTGATTGCCTCTCCGTTTCATATTTAGCAGCAGCGCCCTGGTCACTGAAGAAATCGATTTGCTTACTCTTATGGTTTCTGTAACCGATCGACAAGTTAGTAGTATAAGAGTCAAGCAGCCATGAAGAAGGAGCAGTCGATCTAATCCTTCCAATTGCTATGTCAGCTAGAGCTGCAGTTTTGCCGCGGTCTCCGTCCTAATAAATGGTAGGTGACTAGCTATGTTCTGTGATTCCAAACAAGGCAAAGATTAGGAGCTGTGATTGCTGCTTTTTTTTCATGCGGTGGTCATCTGGTGATGGAGGTGTGTACTCTCGCCATTACCTTGGGATACTCCGCATGCACTTCACTTTGCCACATCCATTGTTACGGGCGATGCATTCTAGGCGCCAGCAAATTTCGGTGAAGAAAAGGACAACAAAAGATCATAGTCTGAGAAGTTTGCATAACACTAATGTGTTTCCTTTATTCATGGTCATCTAACCTAATGTGTTCATTTCACATATATTAGACGTGCTCTTTGCCGAGTGGGTTCAGAGGGAAAAGTTCCAAACTTAATTGAAAGTAAGTCAAGAAAATAACTTCTATGTTCGTCGATTAGTTGTTTTCCTTTGCCTTACATCTAAGCTGACCATGCAGGAGGAATGCAAGAAGAGGAGAAAGATCAGGCTTTGTGGTTAACTAATGTACTGAGCTGAGGCCAGGGTGGTGGCGCACGATGGTGTGTGGTCCATAACCAATTTTGGCTGTTCTTTCCAATAAGTTTGCTGTGGAGTATCCAAATGGTGATCAAACGTACTCTCCTCGATTCATAGATGCACCGGACATATGTAAGTGCACATATCAAAATAG
This sequence comes from Puccinellia tenuiflora, assembly GCA_012064385.1. Lineage (NCBI taxonomy): Eukaryota > Viridiplantae > Streptophyta > Magnoliopsida > Poales > Poaceae > Puccinellia > Puccinellia tenuiflora. Next base: position 194,011 of record QRDG01000399.1, read on the forward strand.
GGGCTGAAATTTGAAGTCAAGTTTCTTCCTTTTCTCATAAGTAGGATTTAGCATGTTTAAATAGACATAGTATAGTGAAACTGGAATAGCAGTGACTGTTTCAGTTCAGTTTACGGGCAGTTCAATCAAGATAAAAGCATGCAAGAGAAGACCATAATCTGAACATGTATGAGCATCAACCAACAAAAACAGGAGAACTAACCCCCGCATACATGCTTAAAAGTATCATAGTGTACCACTTAGCATTTTGTATTATACTGATTTTGTGTTATACATGTAGTAAAGAATGGAACAAGTCCCCTCGATTATCTTCCTCTTGCTTTGAACTAAAAAAAGAGATTTTTTCTAGAAATATGCCTGTGTATCTTATAAATTTGGTAGAAGAAGTGAGCAAACAAAGAGCTGATGTGCATTATTGTAGTTTTCTTTTCGTTTCCCTTTTCATGATGTTGTGCTATGATAAACATGTTGAGCGTAAGCTATTTAGATGCATTGTCTATGTTATAAATCTCAGTTTATTTTAGGCGCCGTCTTGCGGCTGCTGGCGCAGGTCCAGGGACAACGTGGAGGCGCAGGGTCAGCAGAGGACAAGCGTGAGGAGGCACTGCTTCCCCCAGACCCCGCTTTCAGGCGCCGCTACGAACGGGGGTGGCTGCTTAAGGGGACTGAGCATCCATGGGCGATTGCTTGAGCAGATCCTTGGCAGGTAGCTTCTCCCAGCTTAATCGCATGTGATACTTATGAAAGCTCGATGCATTGAGCGGCAATAGAGATGTGGTCAGACATTGTGAGATGGAGAAAAGAGATCTCCAAGAGCACAATCCTTGAGACGATTACAGTGACCTGCAACTTGTGATCTTTTCTTAATAGCTAGCTTGCATGTACGGCTTCATGTAGTAGTGTTGATTTAGTTTTTTGCGTGATAGAATGATTTAAAAAATTCATATGAAATGTATGCCACATGGCGTCGACCATGAGGAGGGAGGGATACCACTATGAATTCATGACCATCTTAAAAACTCCAGACGTACTGCATCAAGTGTTTGTGGATGGCGGGCATGCAGTTACTTTTGATACTCTCATATTTTTTCTTTACGTTTCTTGAAAATTTTATTAATTTCTAAATAAGACAATTAATATGCGCTCGGTGAGAATCATTTCATTTGTAAAACAAACATAAAATTCATCGTCAACTCTCGCGGACGGTGAGAATCATTTCATTTGTAAAACAAACATACATTTCATCATCAACTCTCGCGGATGGTAAGAATCATTTCATTTGTAAATTTAAAATACAATCGGTCATCAACTTTCTCGGTACGTGAGGAGTGTTTTAATAGATTTCCTAAAGTTTAAGAAGGTGCCATAGGAAAGAAGTGTTGGAGAGATAATTGATAATTGTTGCTATATGAATAGAAACTACATGTCCTCATTGTTGACATCTTTTTGAATATAGGGCAATTGATTAATTGGTTTATTTTCATTATTTAGTGTGATGTTAATATTTTTTTCGCCCGTTGCAACGCACGGGCATTTTGCTATCATAACAACGGATGTATCTAGTCCTATGATCTAAAACACCATGTCTGTCCTTGAAACATAAGTACATAACTCTGCTTCAACGCACATACTACGACGTCTCGAAGAGCGCAGGAACATAACGTGCAATGTACCACATAAGGATGGATCCCATTCTGACAATGTACAGTATCCATAACTGAAGAACGATCGACATCTCCTACTGCCAATAATACTTACTATGTGCCAGCTCAAAATAATAGTAATACTACTACTATATTTGTACGTGCAGTGCAGTAGCTGGGGATCTCGTTTTTTCTTGGGGTTGAGATCAGGAGAAAGCGGCAAGTGAACCATTTCAGAGGAAGCATCACCATCGTCTGCGACTGACTGCGAGGTGTTCGTTGTTGGGCAAGCAGATTCCTGACTGAGAGGAGCCCTCTCCTTGGAGAAAAATTGAGCAGCAGAGCAGATGGTGATCGATCTGGTGGTGTGGTATAATAATTTGCCTGGTCTTGGGCATGCGACGAGGTCGGAGTGGACTGGATCACTGGACGGACGGAGCCGATGAGCGGCACCGTACCAAACCGGCGGCAAACAAACCCTTCTTCCTGTTTAAAAATTGCTCTTTTCCGCAGACCTGGGCTCGGCATCGCTCCCGCGACTATAGCGTGTTGTGTGTGGTGTGGTATAATAAATTACTGTGATAATGTGCACGCATACGCGACGCATATGCCTGGTCTTGGTGTAGGCCAGCGATCCCCCAACAGAACGCCTGCATGACGGACCCGGCCGGATCGTCTGCGACCGGAGAGCAAAACAGCTGGGCTGTTCGCGGAATGACCTCAACCCTGACGGGCTCTCGAGATTTTCTGAATTTTTTTTACAGAGAACGACACTACAGGATGTCGTTTCTGTTCGCGGGAGGGTTATCGTTTCCTTTAGGTAGTTTCAGTATGTTCTTCGGGATTGTGATCGAGGTGTCAAAAGTCAAAATAAGGTCCCTCCTACCCTTTTTCCGTTCCAGCGCTGCGCCTAGCACCGGTGGAGGACATGTGGAGTTGTCTTGCTGGTGGATCTCTGTGAGATTTGTTTGTTGTTCTGGGTTTGGTTGGAAGTCTGAATCTTCTAATTTACGGTTTTGGTGCGCCAGTCCTTTGGGGTCATAGCACGACGACTTCTCGTCTATGTACTACAACAATCTCTATTACGACAAATTTTGCCTGACTCTAGTGAGGGAGGGGCGAGGACGGCGGCGCGCCTTCACCCCCGTCCATGTTCTCATCGCTAGGTGGTCCAAACGTCTATTTGTAACATTATTAATTTTGAGGTTTTCTGCATGGTCGTTGATGATTACCAATTGATCGTTCGTAAAAAAATATGGGGTGCAACATGTGATTTGGAAAAATAAAAAGAAGAATAATGACTCACCTAATTGGAAAGATTTTATGAATTTAAGACATTTGTATATGCTTCAGAGAGTAATGGTTGTGGTGGATGGCAGTAGGGGCATAAAAAAACCGAACACCGAACCGAATAATCGGAACAGAAACCGAATTAACCGAGGCTTATGTCAGTGCGTAAGTGTAACATCCCAAATTTATAATAAGAATTAACAAGACCCAAATTCAGAACCAACAAAAACTTTTTGAAATACTTCATTATTGGTTGTGTTTTTCTTTATATTGTTCTGTTTGATCTTGTGTGACTTGTTGTTTATGCTTGTTTGGTTAGTAAATATTTATCGAAGAACCCAACCCAAGTAAAAATATATTAAACTTGGTGCTCATGTTATGACAAGAGTATATCCCATATATCTTTTCCAATCTTATTTTGGCCAAAGTCTATTCCAATGATGTTTGATTTCAGCAACAAATAAAATACCCTTTAGTTGAGAAAGTAAAAGTATTTCCAAAATTATGTGTTCCCAAAAATATGGAGATCTATATGTTATCTCCTATCTAAAGCCAACCATGATATTTTGCATGTATATGCAACTCCCATTTTACAAACTTTGATTTCCACTCCATTTTGGACACAACACTAGTGGGAAGTATATTACCCCACCTATTTCCTTTCTAAAACCATTTTGAAAACAATTAACTTATGAGCTGAGACTTTTATTTAAAACATCATCTTGTAATAATTGAGTGTGATCATTTATACAAAATAATATTATTAATCATGGAAATGGTGGTGTGATTAATTCATGTGGTTTGAATTGTGTGGTCTTGATTGTGATGATTGGTATTGCTTGTGTTTATTCATTGTTGTTTGTTTTGATGTGTGTGTTTGCTAAATAAAATTATGAAGAAAGGAAAAGAAACAGAATCAAAACATCAACACATAAAATTAGGTGACAAGTGACAAACAAATTTCTCCAAGTGAGAAATTAATATTTTCTTTTAAAACCAAAAATCAGTGGGGTGACATAGTGCTCACTCCCACTTTGCTCTAATATTTCTTCCCTCTTCAAAATATAATTTCAAAAATCTAAATTTACATTTCTATTACTTTCTTTAATTTTACCAAATCACAAAATGTGCTATGATGCACTTGTCAAATAATTTCCATCATAGCACCAAAAAAACACCAACACCTATACTTAGTTCCCACAGCAATTGCACACTTGCACCTCATCTTTTCCTTTAGCATTAAAATGCAAATAGTCTCCAATAGTCCCACATAGTGCCCTCTACCCCATATTCAAGTGGCAGCCCAAACTTGCTCTATGCTTGTCCCCAACTTGTCCAGCAGCTCTCCCAGCACCCCCCTGCACGTTCTGGACAACAACCTAGCACCCCCATGCCCTAAACCCTAGCCCTAAGCAGCCCTACCATGGACATGGCCACCACTCGGGCCACTTGACCAAACCGCAGCAAACCAGCAAGCCACCATGTCTAGGAGCTTGCCCGTGTCCCCCTGAGACTCCCCATGGCAGCCCCTTGCACCAGGACCCCCTCCCTTGCCCGCAATCGGCGGTGCTCTGCCGGCCGACCAAGTGTCGAGCACCTTGCGGGCGCACTTTACCGCGACCACCCCGGCCGACACACACCCGCCCGAGACGCACCCGACCACCACGGCACGCGCCACACTCCCCTTGACCCCCTGGCGCCGCGCCCGTGCCTCCCTTGCCCCGCACGACGCCGACCAAGCTCGCCCGCACGCAGCCCATGCACGCACGCGCCTCTCCCTTGCCGGCCACGAGCCCGAGCCTCCCCCGCCTATAAAACGCCCCCTCTCGGCCACTACCCTCACCACACCACCACCATACCACACCCCTTCCACCCAGGTGCAGCGGAGGAGCAGCCGGAGCTCGAACCCGAGCTGTTCGGCCACCGCACCGTGACTCCGCGGTGGTGCGTCTCCGGCGACGCCACCGCCACCCAGGAGCTTCCCCGACCACCCTCCCTCAACCCCAAGCCGCCCCGGAGCCCCTCGCCGCCGGCAGGTGCCTCCCCTGGCCCTCCCTCTCTCTCCCTGTACTCTGCCCCGTCGGGCTGAGGAAGATGGCCGTGGGCCGTCGATCGCGAGATCAACGGCCCTGGTTAGTTCCCGCTCGATTTGAGTTTTCTGAAAAACTGCTAAGTGCTGGAAACCGTATAGAGTAGCCAACTTTACATGTATTTCCGGAGAAATCTGCCCCACCAAAATTCGAAATATTTGTATGGTTGGAAATAGCTAGTTTCATAGATTCACAGCCATGATTTAGATTTCCAAAATAATTAGTTTAGCATCCTCAAGTAAGTAGGAAAAGTAGCTATGTGATGTCTGTCCTCAGAAAACTGCAGAAAAACTGTTAAAGGTTTCTGTTTTGATCTGTTAGTTTTAATTCACCTAAATTTGTTTATGATGTGGTCTTAGCATGTCATGTTAGTATGGTTAGTGTAATGCTTTGATCAAGACTTGATAATCCCAAAATAAAATCTGTGTAAAAGATTTAAAATGGAAAAAATAGCTAACCAGTTTAGCTTAGCACATGAAATAATAAAGATAGCCCACTTCCCATGCAAATTGCTATTGAACCAGAGGCCTAAAAATAGCAAACTAAAATCTTGTAGCTAGAAGAACATGCCATCTTCACAGAGATGCAAGCCATGATCATGTAGGGTAATTCCCTGATTTAAAATGAAAATGACAAATGTGCTAATTGATAAACTTAAAATAGGTAAATTTCTCTGTCAGAAATTGATTAGAACTTTGAAAAGGAATATCTTGAGATCTAGGAATCTAAAAATAGCAAATAAAAATGTTATGGAAAGCTTATGAAATTATCTAACTAACTAAAGTGGTTTCACCCCATTTAGGTTAATAAATAAATAATGATAATCAAAATTCCACAGAAGGTATAAAACCTAAACTTGTTTGTTTCTGATACTCTACTAATCCAAATGAGGTCAAACCAATTTTGTTAACTCACATTTAAGCAATACTAGTTACCCCTAAAAGTATTTAATTTTTGAATACAATTAACTTGAGTTGTAGCAAAAACAAGAAAACCAACATTCTGGATTAAAGCATTTATACAGGGAGTTTAATAACTCAAATTGAAATAAATCCAATTGGGTTAGCTTATAAAAATCAGTAGCTATCCATAGAATTTTAGTTCACATTTTTATGATCAACAGAACTTAAGTTATGCAATTAAACATGCACCACTAGTTTCTGCCATATTTAAGACCTAATTAAATAATAGATAATTAAATTAAATTGAAATCAAATTGTGTTGCTTTGTGAGTGCAGTAGCTATGGGTGATGTTTGTGATTGGTTGTGATGCTTGATTGAGTAGTTTAGAAATGGTATGTATTGCTTGTTTATGTTGATAATTAGGTTATTTTTATGTGGTTAATATACTAGCCTTGCTTGTTAAACTTGCTTATATTCAAGTTGAGTGCTAGCTTGTGTATCATGTTAATGTCTCTACCTTAGCTTGATAGGATGTTGTGAATTACAGAAAAGAGTTGGTAGCTTAACTTTTGTCTGAAGTATTTCCTGTTTAAATAAAGATGCTTAATCACAACTTTAAACATAACTTTTAAACATGAGTAGTATTGGTGATTGCCAAACTTGATTATTAAATAATAATCTTCTCTCGTGATTGTTGTTTGTTAGTATTGCTTGATGTTTGAGTGTCCTACTGTTTGTTGATTGTGTTCTTTCCTTTTTACGACGCTAGATGCAAACGCTATCAGAGGGAACCTTGGAAAGGAATTATTTGAGAAGAACCGGAGTTTATTTATTTGGTCAGTGAGGAGAAGTCCAGGGACATTATGCTGAATACAGGCAAGCTACTTCGTTGAGCTTGCATTTACATACCTCTAATTTAATCACATGCAAGTTCCTAAAGTAGTGGTATTGATTTTCTGAAAAGCCTTTTCACAAAGGATATGAAAACTGCTTTATCACCCTATGTAGAATGTAGAATAGACACCTAAAACTATAGGATGGGAAAAATATGATTATTCCAAACTCCTTTTTAAAGTACCTAGTTGATGATGAAATGCCGAGTTATCGGTGTTAAAGTGGAGAAGTGATAAGAGAGTTGTTTATAAAAAAATGCACATTGTGTCCTAGTACTTACGTCGACCAGCCGATAATCTGTGCGACCACATCTACCCAATATGGGAACGGGCGTAGTCATATAATTTGCTCGTGTTAGTACTGGATACCTCATCGACGGAGACGACTCCGTTATGCATGAGGGGATGAGCATGGCGACTCTAACCCCTGACCTGGGTCCCGGCAATATGTTGGCTTGCGGGATTGAAGGGCTTCGTGCTCGCCGGGCAAAATTGCGAGTCCTTACATCTAGGTTCCTCGACGGGGGTGTTGAAGGAATGGTGAAATCGTAAGGGCAGGGTCCTATACTAGCATGAGCAAAGGAAAGGCTATGGCCGGTGGCTCAACTTCGCATACACCTTGTATGGCGGGACGTGGCAGACACGATGAGCTACCGGATGGGTGTGGGAAAAGCGTGCTACCTCTGCAGAGGGTAAAAACTATTCGAATAGCCGAGTCCTCGGATATGGACAGTTGGGAGGCCCTACTAGACCATGTGCAAAAGTTTTTGGTAAAATATGCAAGAGATGGAAAAGTGGAAATGTTGTTACCCAACTATACCAGCTGGAGCGGTATGAGTTGTGGAGGAAAAGAGATCATGATGAGTCGTGGTCGGGAAAAAGGAGGAGTTTTGGATAAATAATAAAATTGTGATTCTCTCTAAAGATAGTAGTAAATCTCTTCTTACCTTTTTCAACAAAGATATAGAGATAGAGTAATAACTAAAAGTGCTATAGGCAACAACTTAAAATTGGTGCATACTCAGTAGAGGAGTAGCTTGCGAGTACAAATTGTACTCATACTGGTTTCGTCCCTGGCTATTGTCTTAGCCAGATTTTAAGGAAGAGTAGCTTGAAGGAGGAGAAGGAAATGACGTCAATGCGAACTAGGGCGCTTCCCAGTCAGTTGCCTGTAGGGTTAAGGCGAACGACTTGGGCTCCACGTTGTTTGGTGAATTCCGCTGCAAGTACCCATTGAAGATTATGACTTCAATCGAGTAAGTATATTCCTTCGGTATTTATGGATGTTCTTTGATTACCAGTTTGATTGTGCTCAGCGACACACTGATCATGGGATCGCTGATGTAGGCACAAGGGTATTTCGGACAGCTAGTCCGGGGTCCCCACAGACTTGGTATCAGAGCAATCCTGACTGTAGGAGACCTTAGTTAGCATGGACGTTAGTTAGGAAAGCAAATATTTTTGTTAAAAATATATTTCTACCAAAATATATTTTTATCTAGAGAAGTCCTAAAAATGGCTTCGCTCTTCTCATCTTCTCAAATATTTCAAAGTCTTACCCCTCTATTTTAAGATTTTCAAAGGCATTCTTCTATTATCTTACCTTCATTCAAAACCTACATACATACTCGACGATGAACCCAAGTGAGACCTAACTGACCAGTAGCCAGAAGGAGAAGAAGGTTCCATCCCAAATCCTCGACATTCAACATCAAGGTGATTGATTTGCCAAGATCGTCAATGTCAACAAAGCAAGAGACTTCCGAAGACCTCAGCTCAACATCAACAATTCTACTCAAGTTGTAACTTCAACGATCTCAATTTCTCCAGCAGAAGACTAAGGCGATAAAATGAAGACTCCCCCAGCCATGTTTAACAACGACCCATAGGAAAGCTCTTGATAGGAACCTTGGTTACCCCGACTACCACGAGTATTAGGCGTCCGTTGGTACTAGACGTACCTTGTGTGCACCTTGCTTGTGTGTAATCTGCTTGTGTGTTGTTTGCAAGTTCTCCGTTTGTGTGTTGTTTTTCTTGTGTGTCACTATCACGCCTTGTCGGCAACACAAAGTAATCTCAAACTTCTCTTCTTTAACTCTTCCCCATAGTTGCACCTTGTTGCGGATATAAACCCGCCAAGGAAAATCTTTCTAAAATATTTTCCCTCTCATCTAAACCATCTCCATTTAAGATCTGACAGTTCCGCAAGATACAAAAGACCCCCGATCCTTAGCCAAATAGCCGGAAATTTTTGTAACCTAACCGACGAGTCAGACCATGGACTTCATGCACCACTCTGGAGCAAGTACGTCAAGATCTTGAAGGAAACCAACTTTGAAGATCGTCAACATGAGCTTACCCCAGGGAAAGGACGCCATCGACGTCATCTGCCGAACAACAATCTTAGTTCAACACGGCTCAACTAGTCGAAACAAGAAAGACAGAGGTACCTGTTTGGAAAACAACTGGTGTGAAGATTCTTCACTAACTTCCTTCTAAGGTCCATTAAGCCGTGACTTTCTGAACCCACTCACCAAATTCTAGATTAACATCTAACCCCAGTTCATGACGGTACTAACTGGCCTTATCTAACCGCAAGTTTTGACAAAAAGAGAGGTGATATAGAAAGAATCACATATAGTTGGTAGTGAGAAGATCGCCATCATCAAGGCCGAAGTCGATCAACACTGGAGATCATCTGCGCGGAATTGAACCAGGAAGCAAGCACCGTCAACGTTACCTATCTAGCAATCATCCGGTTCAACTGGCCTTGACCAATCACACCGAAGGAGGATTCAAGAAAGCACGAGCAGCAACTGTTGACATGAAGCTCTTTCTCTAACTTTTTAAGGATTAACTGAGAACGCGACCCTTGTACCCTCGTAAAACAGCAGACCAAACCACCTATTCAGGACACTCGAACTGACTTTTAGATTCCTCTGGAAGCGCGATAATCTAGACTGTACTTCTTACCAACGCTTCATGAAGCTCAAGAACCAAGGAAGTCAGCAATGAAGTTCCTCCTTTACTCAGCTAAAGAAGGACAAGCATGAAGACAAATAACCAATGGAATACTCAGAAGAATTAAACACCTGCTGTGGACAACGTCAACCACCAAGCTAGTTCAGACGCCCTTAGCAGTTTTTAACATCCTTCTTCTAACTGGAAAACCGGAGAGAGTCGAGTATGTAGACTCGACACACCCTGAAAACCACTCGCCCCCTCATGCAACCCTCGTAAGGCGACAATATCAGGAAGTGATATCTGCACCGACCCCAAGCACCAAGGAGTGACAACCGAGACGAAGATCGTCTAGTAGAACAATGCCTCCAAGTCAACTCCAGTTACAAACTTCAGCAAGACCGATTAAAAACCCCTTTTAAGGGGGGAAGACCTCAATGGGTATACAAGAACGTGGTAATAATTAGTTCCTTGCGCCTCAGCCTCGTAGAAACTGAAAACAGCCAACCAAGACTATCCAATAGCATCGATCGCCAAGTCCACCCTATCATCTAGGATCCGAACCCATCAGAGTAAATTATCGACAAGGAACGACCTTGCAACATCCATTTGTCAATAGCTCACCTGGTGATCTCACTGAAGAAGCAACAACCTCGGAAGTTAACCATCCCAAAACCCGTGCCCTCGTGCTCCCCTATACCCCCGGGCAAATCTCGGGACGAGATTTATTTTAAGGGGGGAAGGATTTGTAACATCCCAAATTTATAATAAGAATTAACAAGACCCAAAATTCAGAACCAACAAAAACTTTTTGAAATACTTCATTATTGGTTGTGTTTTTCTTTATATTGTTCTGTTTGATCTTGTGTGACTTGTTGTTTATGCTTGTTTGGTTAGTAAATATTTATCGAAGAACCCAACCCAAGTAAAAATATATTAAACTTGGTGCTCATGTTATGACAAGAGTATATCCCATATATCTTTTCCAATCTTATTTTGGCCAAAGTCTATTTCAATGATGTTTGATTTCAGCAACAAATAAAATACCCTTTAGTTGAGAAAGTAAAAGTATTTCCAAAATTATGTGTTCCCAAAAAAAAATGGAGATCTATATGTTATCTCCTATCTAAAGCCAACCATGATATTTTGCATGTATATGCAACTCCCATTTTACAAACTTTGATTTCCACTCCATTTTGGACACAACACTAGTGGGAAGTATATTACCCCACCTATTTACTTTCTAAAACCATTTTGAAAACAATTAACTTATGAGCTGAGACTTTTATTTAAAACATCATCTTGTAATAATTGAGTGTGATCATTTATACAAAATAATATTATTAATCATGGAAATGGTGGTGTGATTAATTCATGTGGTTTGAATTGTGTGGTCTTGATTGTGATGATTGGTATTGCTTGTGTTTATTCATTGTTGTTTGTTTTGATGTGTGTGTTTGCTAAATAAAATTATGAAGAAAGGAAAAGAAACAGAATCAAAACATCAACACATAAAATCAGGTGACAAGTGACAAACAAATTTCTCCAAGTGAGAAATTAATATTTTCTTTTAAACCAAAAATCAGTGGGGTGACATAGTGCTCACTCCCACTTTGCTCTAATATTTCTTCCCTCTTCAAAATATAAATTCAAAAATCTAAATTTACATTTCTATTACTTTCTTTAATTTTACCAAATCACAAAATGTGCTATGATGCACTTGTCAAATAATTTCCATCATAGCACCAAAAAAACACCAACACCTATACTTAGTTCCCACAGCAATTGCACACTTGCACCTCATCTTTTCCTTTAGCATTAAAATGCAAATAGTCTCCAATAGTCCCACATAGTGCCCTCTACCCCATATTCAAGTGGCAGCCCAAACTTGCTCTATGCTTGTCCCCAACTTGTCCAGCAGCTCTCCCAGCACCCCCCTGCACGTTCTGGACAACAACCTAGCACCCCCATGCCCTAAACCCTAGCCCTAAGCAGCCCTACCATGGACATGGCCACCACTCGGGCCACTTGACCAAACCGCAGCAAACCAGCAAGCCACCATGTCTAGGAGCTTGCCCGTGTCCCCCTGAGACTCCCCATGGCAGCCCCTTGCACCAGGACCCCCTCCCTTGCCCGCAATCGGCGGTGCTCTGCCGGCCGACCAAGTGTCGAGCACCTTGCGGGCGCACTTTACCGCGACCACCCCGGCCGACACACACCCGCCCGAGACGCACCCGACCACCACGGCACGCGCCACACTCCCCTTGACCCCCTGGCGCCGCGCCCGTGCCTCCCTTGCCCCGCACGACGCCGACCAAGCTCGCCCGCACGCAGCCCATGCACGCACGCGCCTCTCCCTTGCCGGCCACGAGCCCGAGCCTCCCCCGCCTATAAAACGCCCCCTCTCGGCCACTACCCTCACCACACCACCACCATACCACACCCCTTCCACCCAGGTGCAGCGGAGGAGCAGCCGGAGCTCGAACCCGAGCTGTTCGGCCACCGCACCGTGACTCCGCGGTGGTGCGTCTCCGGCGACGCCACCGCCACCCAGGAGCTTCCCCGACCACCCTCCCTCAACCCCAAGCCGCCCCGGAGCCCCTCGCCGCCGGCAGGTGCCTCCCCTGGCCCTCCCTCTCTCTCCCTGTACTCTGCCCCGTCGGGCTGAGGAAGATGGCCGTGGGCCGTCGATCGCGAGATCAACGGCCCTGGTTAGTTCCCGCTCGATTTGAGTTTTCTGAAAAACTGCTAAGTGCTGGAAACCGTATAGAGTAGCCAACTTTGCATGCATTTCCGGAGAAATCTGCCCCACCAAAATTCGAAATATTTGTATGGTTGGAAATAGCTAGTTTCATAGATTCACAGCCATGATTTAGATTTCCAAAATAATTAGTTTAGCATCCTCAAGTAAGTAGGAAAAGTAGCTATGTGATGTCTGTCCTCAGAAAACTGCAGAAAAACTGTTAAAGGTTTCTGTTTTGATCTGTTAGTTTTAATTCACCTAAATTTGTTTATGATGTGGTCTTAGCATGTCATGTTAGTATGGTTAGTGTAATGCTTTGATCAAGACTTTATAATCCCAAAATAAAATCTGTGTAAAAGATTTAAAATGGAAAAAATAGCTAACCAGTTTAGCTTAGCACATGAAATAATAAAGATAGCCCACTTCCCATGCAAATTGCTATTGAACCAGAGGCCTAAAAATAGCAAACTAAAATCTTGTAGCTAGAAGAACATGCCATCTTCACAGAGATGCAAGCCATGATCATGTAGGGTAATTCCCTGATTTAAAATGAAAATGACAAATGTGCTAATTGATAAACTTAAAATAGGTAAATTTCTCTGTCAGAAATTTGATTAGAACTTTGAAAAGGAATATCTTGAGATCTAGGAATCTAAAAATAGCAAATAAAAATGTTATGGAAAGCTTATGAAATTATCTAACTAACTAAAGTGGTTTCACCCCATTTAGGTTAATAAATAAATAATGATAATCAAAATGCCACAGAAGGTATAAAACCTAAACTTGTTTGTTTCTGATACTCTACTAATCCAAATGAGGTCAAACCAATTTTGTTAACTCACATTTAAGCAATACTAGTTACCCCTAAAAGGATTTAATTTTTGAATACAATTAACTTGAGTTGTAGCAAAAACAAGAAAACCAACATTCTGGATTAAAGCATTTATACAGGGAGTTTAATAACTCAAATTGAAATAAATCCAATTGGGTTAGCTTATAAAAATCAGTAGCTATCCATAGAATTTTAGTTCACATTTTTATGATCAACAGAACTTAAGTTATGCAATTAAACATGCACCACTAGTTTCTGCCATATTTAAGACCTAATTAAATAATAGATAATTAAATTAAATTGAAATCAAATTGTGTTGCTTTGTGAGTGCAGTAGCTATGTGTGATGTTTGAGATTGGTTGTGATGCTTGATTGAGTAGTTTAGAAATGGTATGTATTGCTTGTTTATGTTGATAATTAGGTTATTTTTATGTGGTTAATATACTAGCCTTGCTTGTTAAACTTGCTTATATTCAAGTTGAGTGCTAGCTTGTGTATCATGTTAATGTCTCTACCTTAGCTTGGTAGAATGTTGTGAATTACAGAAAAGAGTTGGTAGCTTAACTTTTGTCTGAAGTATTTCCTGTTTAAATAAAGATGCTTAATCACAACTTTAAACATAACTTTTAAACATGAGTAGTATTGGTGATTGCCAAACTTGATTGTTAAATAATAATCTTCTCTCGTGATTGTTGTTTGTTAGTATTGCTTGATGTTTGAGTGTCCTACTGTTTGTTGATTGTGTTCTTTCCTTTTTACGACGCTAGATGCAAACGCTATCAGAGGGAACCTTGGAAAGGAATTATTTGAGAAGAACCGGAGTTTATTTATTTGATCAGTGAGGAGAAGTCCAGGGACATTATGCTGAAAACAGGCAAGCTACTTCGCTGAGCTTGCATTTACATACCTCTAATTTAATCACATGCAAGTTCCTAAAGTAGTGGTATTGATTTTCTGAAAAGCCTTTTCACAAAGGATATGAAAACTGCTTTATCACCCTATGTAGAATGTAGAATAGACACCTAAAACTATAGGATGGGAAAAATATGATTATTCCAAACTCCTTTTTAAAGTACCTAGTTGATGATGAAATGCCGAGTTATCGGTGTTAAAGTGGAGAAGTGATAAAGAGAGTTGTTTATAAAAAAATGCACATTGTGTCCTAGTACTTACGTCGACCAGCCGATAATCTGTGCGACCACATCTACCCAAATATGGGAACGGGCGTAGTCATATAATTTGCTCGTGTTAGTACTGGATACCTCATCGACGGAGACGACTCCGTTATGCATGAGGGGATGAGCATGGCGACTCTAACCCCTGACCTGGGTCCCGGCAATATGTTGGCTTGCGGGATTGAAGGGCTTCGTGCTCGCCGGGCAAAACTGCGAGTCCTTACATCTAGGTTCCTCGACGGGGGTGTTGAAGGAATGGTGAAATCGTAAGGGCAGGGTCCTATACTAGCATGAGCAAAGGAAAGGCTATGGCCGGTGGCTCAACTTCGCATACACCTTGTATGGCGGGACGTGGCAGACACGATGAGCTACCGGATGGGTGTGGGAAAAGCGTGCTACCTCTGCAGAGGGTAAAAACTATTCGAATAGCCGAGTCCTCGGATATGGACAGTTGGGAGGCCCTACTAGACCATGTGCAAAAGTTTTTGGTAAAATATGCAAGAGATGGAAAAGTGGAAATGTTGTTACCCAACTATACCAGCTGGAGCGGTATGAGTTGTGGAGGAAAAGAGATCATGATGAGTCGTGGTCGGGAAAAAGGAGGAGTTTTGGATAAATAATAAAATTGTGATTCTCTCTAAAGATAGTAGTAAATCTCTTCTTACCTTTTTCAACAAAGATATAGAGATAGAGTAATAACTAAAAGTGCTATAGGCAACAACTTAAAATTGGTGCATACTCAGTAGAGGAGTAGCTTGCGAGTACAAATTGTACTCATACTGGTTTCGTCCCTGGCTATTGTCTTAGCCAGATTTTAAGGAAGAGTAGCTTGAAGGAGGAGAAGGAAATGACGTCAATGCGAACTAGGGCGCTTCCCAGTCAGTTGCCTGTAGGGTTAAGGCGAACGACTTGGGCTCCACGTTGTTTGGTGATTTCCGCTGCAAGTACCCATTGAAGATTATGACTTCAATCGAGTAAGTATATTCCTTCGGTATTTATGGATGTTCTTTGATTACCAGTTTGATTGTGCTCAGCGACACACTGATCATGGGATCGCTGATGTAGGCACAAGGGTATTTCGGACAGCTAGTCCGGGGTCCCCACAGTAAGTATGATAAACCGAATTTTAATTAATAAATTCGGTTTTAACACCTAATTAACCGAGAGAACCATAATAACCGAAGTTAGGAGCGAACAGAGAAGTAATAACCAAAGTTTCTTGGTCGCGCCGGCGGATCCGCTGCTCCCCTCCGCCTCCGGTCGCCGTTCCGGCACCTTGAGGTGGGGGGGAGCTCCGGCTCTTTCGTGTGTGTGTAGATTAGGTGTGAGTGCCCGGGCGGCGCCGTCGTTGACGGAGGCGATGGTGTCGGTGCGTAGGGCGTGGTGCTTCCCCTCCTTCCTCCGTTCCGGCCTCGTTGCCGGGGAGGCCGTGAAGCTTCTTCGGGCGCTCTTCTTCTTCTTCGTTTCTCTGGCCGGCCGTGGCGGCGAGGAGAGAAGCTGGAGGTGGTCGGTGTCCCATTTTTGTTGCAGGTGGTCCTGGGTGGTTCTCTCTGGTGGTCCTGCTCCGGCCGGCCGAGGTGGCGAGGGGAGCAGCTTCTGGAGGTGGTTTCGTGCCGGTGGTGGTGGTCCTGGGCGCCGCGGCGGCGGCTGGAAGAAGGGTGGAGGCGAGAGGATGGTGCTGTGGCCGTGTTCTTTCATCGAGTCCAGATTTCGTCGCTGCGCGGCGGATGGCTTCTGCGGCTGTCTTCTACATGTGGTGGTGCTTCCTCTCGGCGAACAGAGAAGAGAACCTTCTTGGTCTCGTCGTACTAAGTTCTTAGCCCAATAAATAAAGCCTAATAGCCCCATAAACCGAGCATCGTACTAATCCTGGCCTAGATAGCTGCACCTGCATGCGTGAGCGCTATATATCGCTCTTTGCGAGCTGTATTCTCGCCTCGCCCGCGTAAAAATTTTCTTGGGCTGGCCCAACTATGTACGTAATCGTTCCGTGTAGATTCATTCAGTTCTTCTTTATTCAGGACAGAGCGAATCCCTGCGTAAGTGAAAGGATCGATGAGGTTAACTAGAGGGGAGGGGGGGGGGGGAATAGGTTAACTACAAATTTTACTTCTTTTTCGTTTTAAAAGAATATTGCTCAAATATAAGTTCTCTAGAATATGCAACTAGGTGAACAATCTTATATGATGAGCAAAGATCACTAGCACAAGATATAGATATAGTAAGCTAGTGCTAACAAGTAAAGGTAAGTGCAAAGATAAACAACAAGATGACACGAAGATTTATCCCGAAGTTCACTTCCCAATGGAAGCTAATCTCCGTTGGAGC
The DNA here is from genome assembly GCA_012064385.1 of Puccinellia tenuiflora. NCBI lineage: Eukaryota > Viridiplantae > Streptophyta > Magnoliopsida > Poales > Poaceae > Puccinellia > Puccinellia tenuiflora. Next base: position 210,869 of record QRDG01000399.1, read on the forward strand.
GGCGCGGTGTTCACCAAAGTGAAACACCGAGTAGCCTTGATATGGCACACCGTATCTCCGTTGTGACTTACCACCGATGTGGCGAGGCACTTGTCACTATGTTGCCGTTGAGGTTGACAACTAGAACCTTTACAAGGATGAAGCACACTCCACAAGTTGGAGGGTCTCCACCAAATGCACCGAGCCGCCAAGACTCGATGCCCAAGACCGGGGCACACACCACAACTTAATTGGTGGCTCCCGGCGATGTCTCCTTAGCTCCCAAAGCTCCAAAGAACAACAAGCTCTTAGGGTTCCGATGAACACCAAGAGAAACAAGCCCCCTCTCACAAATCAAGGGGGAAAACGAATCGGTTTGGTGGAGATTGTAGATCAAGAGGTTCTCTCCCAACTCGCCAAATATCAACGAGATGTATTGGCTAGTGAGAGAGATCTATGTGGATTGAGGTGGTCTAAAATGGTGGAGCTTCAAGCTTCTTTCTTTTTGATAGACAAGTGACCAAGGTAGAAGAAGAAGCCCTTAAATAGGTGGTCTCGAAAATCCAGCCGTTGGAGAGAAGTGTGAGACCAGCCGTGGGGGCCGGCCAGGCCGGAGCAGTGGCCGGGGAGAGGCCGGCCAACCACGCGAGACCCTGACGCAAGCCCGGCCATGGACCGGCCACCATGGCCGGCCTAGTAACCGAGACGGCCCGGCCATGGGCCGGCCATGCCGGGGTGGTGGCCGGCCAGTGCGCAGAGAAAATGGCCAAGCAGCCCGGCCATGGACCGGCCACCATGGCCGGCCTAGTAACCGAGACGGCCCGGCCATGGGCCGGCCATGCCGGGGAGATGGCCGGCCAAGCTTTCTTCTTCTCCCCTTCTACTCTTGCTCAGACCTCCTTTTGTCGATGTTTCATCGTTTTAACCTAACAACACATCTTGAACAAAGGGGTTAAATATTATCGTGTTGTCATCAAATATCAAAACATACTTAGGAGATGAGATGTCCTTTCAATCTCCCCCTTTTTGATGTTTGATGACAACACAAGAATTTGCATGACATATATATGTATGAGAGTGACCAACGAAAGTTAGTGAATTACAAGAATTAGAAGAGCTCCCCCTCAACGTGTGCACAACAACAAGAGACATGAGCTCCCCCTAACTTTTGCAATTCACACACCTTCTATACTAAGACAAATAGCTCTCAACATCATTGAATCCACATATAACTATAACATAATCATCATGCACTCAACTAACACATTTGTAGAGATAAGAATGTCTCACCAAAGTCTTGACGTAGAGATAATAAATGACATCAATTGACCACACAAATAACAAGGTCTTGACATAGAGATGATAGCCGAAGATAACATAGTCTTACACTTAGAGTAGATAGCCAAGTTCACAGGATGAAATCCAAGATAACATAGTCTTACACATATAGTAGATAGCCAAGTTCACAGAATGAAATCCAAATTAAAGTTCACCTGAAACACACGAGAGAAGCAAATGGAAGAAGCAATGATGATGCAGAAACCCCCCATATGCAAATTCCCGTTGACAACCTAATATTTCTCCCCCTTTGGCATCAAGACACCAAAAAGGAGAGAAAACCAATCTAAGCGTTACCCGAAGATGGCCACTCATTGAACCAATCAACCATGGTCTCATTCTCAAGATCAGGAAGCTCGACATCATCACCACCATAGAGATACTGAGTGTTGATCACGGGGGGCGCTGTGCTAGAACTGGGTCCATCTGACGAATTGACATTGGGGCCAACATTGGGATTAGCAGAAACAGGTGGCAGAAACCAATTTGAGTGTGAAGAAACCCATGTCTCCTCAGGAGTGATCTCACCCTCAGATCCACTGGCAAACTCCATGTTCATGTGCCTTGCCATCAATTTCTGGTTATTATGAATGATCTTGTTGTTCTTATGAGCCTCAAAAGTTCGTTTTTGCATATCAATCCCAAAGCAATTCATATTTTTGAAGATGGATTTCCATGTTGTTTTGGGTGTACTGGAAGGGTGAGCTGAGCTTGTACCTTCATCATGGGGAGAGGGCTTAGAGCGCTTGGACGGAGGAGGATCATCATCACCATGAATATTCATATTTAGAGGCTTGTGATCAATCAAAGGATAAACCGAATACCTAGTGGCGCCACACTTGTTCTCAATGAGAAGCTGAAGATAGGGAGCATAGATGGGAACCCTTCTTTTGAGAACACATAGACGCATCTCACCGAGCATATAGTGCATCACGTCAAGTTTGACACCTTGTTCTTTCTTGCTTTCCAAGTGAAAGAGAGGATTGATCAGCCACCCACGAACCAAATTCCGTTCCCCATACTTGACATGAATTGTATGGCGGAGAATCCTGTGGAGGACATAATACTTGGGTGACATGAAGGTGACATTGGGAGCATGACATATACCTTCAGCCTCCGAATCATAGCAGTGATAGAGATGAGGCTTGGCTGACAACTGACGTTGACCCGGTTCATGAATGCGGAAGTATCTAGAATCAGAGGGATCAATGACAGGTAATTCCAACAAGCGAGCAAAGTCAGCAAGTGTAGCCTGACACACAGCGGTGGCACTCATCCAGGTCATAGTATTGGCAGGGTCGGAGTGAAAATATACTGTGGCAAAGAACTCCTTGATGAGCACGGGATTGTAGTCCTTCTTACGACCCATGAGCCCATGAAGATTGTGGAATTTCAGAATTTCCATTGTCTCCGGATAGTGTTGACGAACCCAATCCACATCAAGGAACTGTTGAGGCACATAGGTATTTTCCTTCCGGTTGATGACAAACTCATACATAACTTGATGCATCTTGCAATAAAACCGGGGATCCGAGGAGGTACGATCATAAATATAGGGATTAAAACCTAGACGGTCCCGTTGGAAGTCCTTTTCCGGAAGAGTGTTCCAATCACTGTGCACAGGCTCAACCTTGTTGGTGACAGTGCGCTGAGACGGACCGGCAGTTTTGTTTCCACTGACTTTCTTAGGGCGACGAGCCCGCAGACGTTGATTGATAGGAACATTGTCGGAATCTGTGAAATTAGAGCATAGGGACGAGCATGATGGATAAGTGCACATAACCACATACAAGACTGGGCATAGAGATATATGATGTATACAAATTGGTGATAACATGATTTCCTTATGAGAGAATTGACACCAAAGCATTTGTTCTAGAATCACTAAGCAACAGAATAAACATTTTGGAATCGGTGATAACTAAATTTCTTTAGGAGAGTGGACACCAAAATATTGGACACAAAGGTCACTATGTGGAAAATGAAAATACCATTGCATAGGGATACATCATGAGCACAAATTGGTGATAACTAATTTTCCTATGAGGAAATCGACACCAAAGTATTCATATTAATATCTCTAAGTTAAGACAATGAATATTAGCTACGAAATTAGCATATGCACATAAGTATGTTTATGAGAAAACTTAGGACAACCAAACCCACAAAGCTAAGAGATATTTGATCTACACAAGATGAGGGAGAGTACACAACTATACCCGAGTCGGAAGCCATCCTTGCCCAAGGTGATTCTTGGATGGAGGGGAGAGATAGAGGCCTCTCACCACCACCAAGAACTTGGGAGATCTCCAAATCCCCACACCAATGGAGGAAATCACTTGGATGAAGAAGAAGATCGGGCCGAGGGGTTTCGGTTTTGGGCAAGGGATGGAAGGGGGATGGCTAAATATGGAGATGAGGGGAGGAGGTGAAGCTTGGGTGCCCTCCAATGGAGGGGAAACTCGGGGTAGATGGTTTGGAAGGGAAGGGAAGAGGATAGGGAACAGCAAGGCAGAAGATACTAGACTTTCGGGGAGGCCGGCCATAGTGCCGGCCAGGCCGGGCAATCGACCGTGATGGCCGGGGACCATACAGAGAGGGGCCGGCCATAGTGCCGGCCATGGCCGGGTAATTGACTAGAGGGGCCGGCCATGATGGCCGGGCTCCTACCCGAGAGGGGCCGGCCACGGAGCCGGCCAGACCGGGGGATGGCCGGGCTGCCAATCCCAGGCGCCCTGACCCCCTTTTTTTTTTTCTTTTTATAACTTTTGTCCAAAAAAAAATCATGGTTATGTGCTTGAGATGAAATACGAGAGAGAGAGGTATAACGATGTATGATATGACAATGATTAGGATGATTTCGTCACACATCCAATGGGAAAATCGAAACCAACAAGTAGCAACATTGGATGTGATATGAAATTGAAACTTGTGCAATAACCCAAAGGCATCGACTATTTCGAAAAGATTTATGAACCCAACTCCTTATACAAGGAGGTCGGTGGCCGAAGCCACCATGTATGAGTATGTTTGACATGGCACCGCGAAGATATATCTTGGGTCCAACAATCAAAACTCATCTTTTAAGCATATTTTGTCACATGAGTAACTATATTGCAAGATTTGTCTATTTGTGCATAATAGGAGTAGTGTTGACACATGAATTGTGCTACACTCCCCCTATGTCCATGCCATCATCTAGAATCCAAATAAGAGTCTAGTAGAGGTGTGTAAGCAAAATTTCCAATCAAACAAAGTTGCTTGCACATACGACATTGATTTCTCCCCTCAATTCCTTGAATCTCTTATCGTCAAGTGGTTTTGTGAATATATCGGCGAGTTGATCTTTGGTGTTGATATATGAAAGAGAGATATCTCCATTGGCCACATGATCACGGATAAAATGATACCGTATTTCAATATGCTTGGTCTTGCCATGGAGCACGGGATTATGAGCAATTCTTATAGCACTTTCATTATCACATAAAAGAGGCAATGTCTTTTTCTTGATTCCGAAATCCTCAAGACATTGTCTCATCCATAATAATTGTGAACAACAACTTGTTGCAGCAATATATTCGGCTTCCGTGGAGGAGGTGGATATGCAATTTTGTTTCTTTGAAGACCAACACACAAGTGACCTACCAAGAAATTGGCAAGCACCCGAGGTTGATTTCCTCGTCACTTTGTCACCGGCCCAATCCGCATCCGAATACCCCACAAGACCAAAGCTTGTATTTGAAGGATACCAAAGACCATGATTGGGAGTATCAACCAAGTACCTAAGAATTCTTTTGACAGCCGTCATATGGCTTTCTTTGGGGTTAGATTGAAATCTTGCACACAAACCCACACTAAACATGATATCCGGTCTAGATGCACAAAGATAAAGTAATGAACCAATCATAGAATGATAAAGCTTTTGGTCAACCGGAATACCTTCGTGATCTAGTGTTAGATTCACGTTTGTTGCCATTGGAAATCTCACTGGGCTTGCATTTGACATATCAAACTTCTTGAGCATGTCTTGAGTATACTTAGCTTGGCAAATAAAGGTTCCTTCGTCATATTGCTCAGTCTCAAAACCAAGGAAGAACCTTAATTCACCCATCATAGACATCTCAAATTCGCTTGTCATTAGCTTAGCAAATTGTTCTACAAAAGAGACATTAGTAGAACCAAATATAATATCATCAACATATACTTGGCATACAAAGAATTCTCCATTTACACTCTTGGTGAAGAGTGTGGGATCGATTACCCCAAGTGCAAAACCACGGTCTACTAGGAACTCCTTTAAGTGATCATACCAAGCACGTGGGGCTTGTTTGAGGCCATACAAAGCCTTATGGAGTAAGTAGACATGGTTAGGACACTTGGGATCTTCGAACCCCGGAGGTTGTTTAACATATACCATCTCATTAAGTGGACCATTTAGAAATGCACTTTTAACATCCATTTGATATAAAGTGAATTTATAGCTAGAAGCAAATGCAAGCAATATTCGAATGGATTCAAGTCTAGCTACGGGAGCGAAAGTTTCACCGTAGTCAAGTCCTTCGACTTGAGAGTAGCCTTGAGCAACCAAACGAGCTTTGTTGCGAATCACTTGTCCATGATTATCTTGCTTGTTCTTGAACACCCATTTGGTTCCAATCACATTATGGTTCTTGGGTCTTTCAACTAGGGACCATACTTTGTTTCTCTCAAAGTTATGGAGCTCTTCGTGCATAGCATGAACCCAATCTTCATCTTCAAGAGCTTCATACACCTTGGTAGGTTCAAAATGTGATATATGAGCATGGACACCACAAAAGAGTAATAGTTGCCTCCGAGTGGACACACTCCTTCCAAGACCACCAATGATGTTCTTTTGATAGAGAGATTTTTGATGTAATGCCACGGCCTTGCTAGCCACTCGACGAGCAAGAGCATCTGAGGGTCTCTCATTTGGAGGTGCATCTTCATCATCTCCTTCATCTAGATTTTGATTAATCCGAGAGTGGGTTGGAGTTCTTGGTGAGAGATCACCAAAATCTTGACCACCATTATCATTGGGTGGATCTTGATCATTATCATGATGGTTGGTATCATCTTGTAGATCTTGAGCTTGTTCTTGGTTTGCGGCTTGATCAATGGTTGATGTAGAAGGCTCCACTTGCGTCGAGCTTGAGTCCAACTCCGTTGCCACAAGGGGTTCCTCAATGGGTATAAGGGGACCTATACCCATTCTTCCTATGGCGATGGAGGAGGGCTCATCACCTACATCATCAAGATCAACTTGCCCCACTTGGGAGCCATTATCCTCATGGAATACCACATTCATAGATTCTTCAACACACCCGGTGGTTATGTTGAAGACCCTATAAGTGTGGGAATCCTTGGCGTAACCAACAAATATGCCTTCAAAAGTTCTAGGCCCAAACT
>QRDG01000399.1:217845-322953 GCA_012064385.1 Puccinellia tenuiflora
TTCTTCTTCTTGATATAGAAAGTCCAAGTGTATCTTGTATAATCATCAACAATCACCAAGCAATATTTCTTGCCACCAAGGCTTTCATAAGTAGGAGGTCCAAACAAATCCATATGAATGAGTTGGAAGGGCCTCGTTGTATTGATGTTGTCACTTTGGGATGGTTCTTCTCATGCATTTTCCGGCAACACAGAGCTGCAAGGACGATCTTTGGAAAAATTCACTTTTGTTAGTCCTTCCACATGCTCACCCTTCACAAGTGTTTGCAAGTTTCTCATACCGACGTGGCCCAACCGGCGATGCCAAAGCCAACCCACGTCGGATTTAGCCATTAGACTTGTGGCAATATGTGTAGTTTCTTTCGAGAAATCCACTACATACATACGGTTTTCCACAAATCCAACAAAGGCTACTTTAAGAGAAATTGTGTGAAGAATGAGCACATGATACCGTCCAAAGACAACAGTAAAGTTGCACTCGCAAAGTTGCAAAACGGAAAGTAAATTATAACCAAGGGACTCAACAAGGAGGACTTTCTCAATGGACGTGTCCGGAGAAATGACCACCTTGCCGTGCCCCAATACCTTGAGTTCGAACCATCACCAATCGTGACATGAGATATCTTGAGAAGTTGATGCTTTAATCTTCAACACTTCTTTGCTTCCGGTCATATGTGCGGAACAACCGCTATCAATAAGCCATGATGATCCTCCGGAAGCACACACCTACAATGGATCAAGTTCTTGATTTAGGTCCCCATGTTTTGATGGGTCCTCTTTTGTTAGTCACAAGGGTCTTGGGAACCCAAATAGTAGAACTATAATCACTACCATGAAGTGCCGACATATTTTGCATAAACATGTCCATTATTAGATTTCAAAAGCACATAGATGGATTATATTTTCCCGCAAAATTGTTGTGGAAGATGTGTTCTTAGGAGCAATGCTCTTAGCAAGGATATCGAATTCATCTTCATCATTAGCCAACTCCCCCTCCTTCACAAAAACAATAGCATTAGGAGGGAGTTGGTTTCCTCTTCTCATTGGTCCTCTTGGATGTGACTCCAAATCCAAGTCCTTCCTTACCCACAACTCTCCTTTGATTCTCAAAAGATTATTGAGGTCTTTTCTCCTTGGATGCAAGACACAAGTCCTTTCTCAAGTTGAGCCTTCAACCTATTGTTCTCCAATAAGAGATGCCTTGACACACAAGGGGTTAGTGGCACAAGCATTTTCATTCACATCCTTATTTTGAGAGTTGTCATGTGACTCCTTAAGAACCTTGAGCTCTCTTGAGAGTGCATGTGAGCTTTCTCAAGATGCTCAAAATCCTTAAGTAGTTCATTGTGACCATTCATAATGTTATCATTTTCATCCATGAATTCCTTAAGCTTATCAAGTGCATGATCACGGTCACCCATCATTTTAGATAGATCTAAAGTGGAACTTCCTCAATAGAATCTTTAAGACATATGCATTATCTAGGGCTTCCTCAAGCTCCGCTATCCTATTAGCATCATCACGAGCGAAACCCTCAAGTTCACATATTCTTTCTTCATGTTCTTCTATGAGACCATATGCATTACCAAGTTGAGTCATGAAGGCATCAAATGCAATTTTATTTTCATTTTCAAGTGATCTCATGATTTGAAAGATTATTAGCATTCTCATCATCAAGTTCCTCAACACAATTTAACAATGATGGAGTAGAGGAAATTGAGGGTTTTCGTGAGTGGGTTACCTTTGGAGATGTACCCTTGGCCATAAGGCACTTGTGTTTGGTAGGACCTTGCTTGTCATTAGGAGTTGAAAAGAGTGAATCCAACGAAGAAGGAATAACCCCAATTGCTATTGCCGCCATACCGACTTGTTCTTCTTCATCTTCACTTTCTTCACCTCCGGACAAATATTCTTGCTCATTTGTCACCATTGCTCTTTTAGATACCTTCTTCATGAAGTTCTTGTTTTTAGGGACAAAGTTGGTTTTCTTGACAAGCTTTCCTCCATTCTCAATTCTACTCTTGTAGGGACAATCCGCAACGAAGTGCTCACTATCTCCACAATTGAAACAAGTTCTTGCTTTCTTTGTACTTGAGCCTTCTCTTCCTTTGTTCTTCGTTGCATTTGATCTAAAGTCGCCTTTCTTCCACCAATTGTGGTTGGCAAGTGCCAAGCACTCATTGTGTGACACTCTCTTCTCCTTCTCGGATGGGATATAGGTGGACCCACCGTCATCACTTGATTCTTCCTCATCATAGGATGTTGCCTTCAAGGCAAGAGATACTTTCTTTATTCCATTTACTCGAGCTAGAACATCTTCCGAGGATTTCTTCATCATATTCATGGTGACAAAGGTACCCAAGACATCATTGGGAGTGAGTTCCATATAGTCCGCTCTTGCTTGAACATTCATTACCATGTTCTCATTGTATGGAATCAAGGTTTGAAGATATTTTCCCTTGAACCAATCATCATCACAGTCCTTGAATCCGACATCCTTCATGTCCACAACAAGAGCCTTGAGTCGTCGATATACGTCTTCCGGAACTTCTCCATCCTTCATGATGAAGTGGTCAACTTGCCGTTGGAGAAGTGTTTTCTTTGAGCGTTGCATGCTCACATTCCCATCATACATGGCGAGTAGATACTCCCAAGCTTCCTTGGCATTTGGGAGAGATCGGATGTGCTCAACACCTTCATTGACCATTGCCTTCTCGAGCATGTGCATAGCATGTGCATTGAGTTGTTCATCAATGATCTCACTTGAGGTCAAATTGTTGATATCCTTAGGATAGTATCCCCTCTCAATGATTCTCCATATTTGCATTGAAGAGCTACACACATAAGATTTCATAGAAGCTTTCCAATTAGTAAAACGGGCCCTATCTACTAAAGCTGGATTACCAAGATTGTTAACATATGGATGTTGAACATTTAGAGCATTGTTATAAATATGTCCAAATTGATTTGGGTTTTCATTTCTAGATGAGTGTTCGTCACTTTCTTTTGAAGGAGTTATGGGATTACCATGTTCATCTAGAGAGGGGCTTTCATTAGCATTGCTAGATGTAGAGGCAAGTTTCATTATTAGTTCCTCTAACCTATCCAACCTCTTATCGGTTCTTTCCCCCACGGACTCGACTTGCTTTTGAAGCAATTCCATGGGAGTGGGATCCCCCATCCTCCTCTTTAGGCGGTGAAGCCTTTAATAAAGAGACGAGGCTCTGATACCAATTGAAAGGATCGATGAGGTTAACTAGAGGGGGGGGGGTGAATAGGTTAACTACATATTTTAATTCTTTTTCGTTTTAAATGGATATTGCTCAAATATAAGTTGTCTAGAATATGCAACTAGGTGAACAACCTTATATGATGAGCAAAAGATCACTAGCACCGGATATAGATATAGTAAGCTAGTGCTAACAAGTAAAGGTAAGTGCTAAGATAAACAACAAGATGACACGAAGATTTATCCTGAAGTTCACTTCCCAATGGAAGCTAATCTCCGTTGGAGCGGCGCGGTGTTCACCAAAGTGAAACACCGAATAGCCTTGATATGGCACACCGTATCTCCGTTGTGACTTACCACCGATGTGGCGAGGCACTTGTCACTATGTTGCCGTTGAGGTTGGCAACTAGAACCTTTACAAGGATGAAGCACACTCCACAAGTTGGAGGGTCTTCACCAATTGCACCGAGCCGCCAAGACTCGATGCCCAAGGCCGGGGCACGCACCACAACTTAATTGATGGCTCCCGGCAAAGTCTTCGTAGCTCCCAAAGCTCCGAAGGACCACAACCTTTTAGGGTTCCAATGAACACCAAGAGTAGCAAGCCCCCCTCTCACAAATCAAGGGGGAAATCTAATTGGTTTGGTTGAAGTGTAGATCTAGGTCTCCTCTCTCAAATCTCCAAAGGACTAAGTGATTGAGTGGCTAGAGAGGGAGATCTATCGATTTGAAGCTTTCAAACAATGGTGGTGTTCTTCTTTTGGTCGTGGTAGTTGTCTTGAGGTAGATGGAGGGGTATAAGTACCCCTCCACTAAAACTAGCCGTTTGAAGAGCAGCGCGCAGGAATAAACTGGGACGCCGGCCTGGAGCCCGGCCTAGGCCGGCCTGGTGGCCGGCCACCATCCAGAGGCCTCCGGCCTGGACCCCGGCCTAGGCCGGCCTGGGGGCCGGCCAACATTCGGCAGATAGCAATCAGCAGGGCCGCCGGCCTGGGCCGGCCTGGGGGCCGGCCACCCACCCGAGGCCACCGGCCTGGAGCCCGGCCAGGTCCGGCCAGGAGGCCGGCCACCCACCAGAGGCGCCCGGCCTGGAGTCCGGCCTGGGCCGGCCTGGGGGCCGGCCACCCACCCGAGGCCTCCGGCCTGGAGCCCGGCCTAGGCCGGTCTGGGGCCGGCCAGCCTGCTGAGTGGCTTTCTTCCCTGCTCCTTTTCCGACAATACGCCATTTCTTCCTTTTTGCATATGCCCTGTTGATACTAGAGATTATGTTAAATACTTCCAAGTGTTGTAATCAAACATCAAAACAAGATTAACGGACAATGTCCTTTCACCTTGGAAAGTACATATAGTTTAAGATGGTAACCTGGCCAACAAGTACAACTAATCTCCAACAGTGGTATTATTCATGAGATGTGTCTGCAACCAACTGCCGAAAGTCGCCTCATGTTCCCCTTTAATCCAGGAGTCACGCTCCCCCGGGTTTTCAGTGCGTAGAATATTCTTGTGTTTCTCGATATACGGAGCAACCACGGTGGAATTGTGTAGAACTGTGTAGTGTGCTTGAGTGAAAGAAAGCACGTTCCTACATACCGTTGCTTTCCTTCCTAGTGTGCCTTTTCCAGTCAGTCTCCCCTCATACCGAGATTCAGGAACACCAATCGGCTTAAGGTCAGGAAGAAAGTCAACACAAAACTCAATGACCTCCTCTGTTCCATAGCCCTTGGAGATGCTTCTTTCTGGCCTAGCACGGTTATGAACATATTTCTTTAAGACTCCCATGAACCTCTCGAAGGGGAACATATTGTGTAGAAACACAGAACCGAGAATTCTAATCTGTTCGACTAGGTGAACTAGGAGGTGCGTCATAATATTGAAGAAGGATGGCGGGAACAACAACTCGAAGTTGACCGGACATTGGACCACATCATTCCGTAACCCTGATAGACTTTCTGGATCGATTACCTTCTGAGAAATTGCATTGAGGAATGCACATACCTTCACAATGGCTAGTCAAACATTTTCCGGTAGAATTTCCCTCAATGCAACCGGAAGCAATTGCGTCATAAGCACGTGACAGTCATGAGACTTTAGGTTTTGGAATTTTTTCTCTTTTATATTTACTATTCCCTTTATATCCGACGAGAAGCTAGATGGGACCTTGATGGTGAAAAGGACTTCAAAAAAGATTTCCTTCTCTTCTTTGGTAAGAGTGTAGCTGGCATGCCCTTGAAACTTCCCTGCATGCATACCGTCTCGTCCTTTATGACGTTGCTGGTTCTTCCGTGCTTCCGGTGTATCTTTTGACTTCCTATATAAGCCCGGGAAGCCTAAAATATTCATGCAAAGATTCTTCGTCAGGTGCATCACGTCGATTGCAGAGCGGACCTCATGGACTTCTCAATATTCTAGCTCCCAAAATATAGATTTCTTCTTCCACATGGGTGCGTGTCCGTCAGCGTCATTCGGAACATGTTCTCTGCCAGGACCCTTTCCAAAGATTACATTTAAATCCTTAACCATACCAAATACATCAGCACAACTATGGGGACAGGCTTCGTCCGGGTTTCTGCCTTGCCATTGAAATGCTTGCCTTTTTCCTTAAGTGATGCCTGGGCGGAAGAAAACGACGATTGTACGGGTACACATTCTTCCTACATTTATCCAGATATATACTTTCAGTCTCATCTAAACAGTGCATGCATGCATTGTATCCTTTGTTCGTCGGAGCAGGCCAATCATTGATGATTACGAACAGCAACGCTCGTAGATCAAATTCCTCCTGTTTGTGCTCATCCTACACACGTATACCTGGTTCGGCCCACAACTATAAAAGTTCATCAACTAATGGCCTTAGGTACACATCAATGTCGTTGCCGGGTTGCTTCGGGCCTTAGATGAGCACTGGCATCATAATGAACTTCCGCTTTATGCACAACCAAGGAGGAAGGTTGTAGATACATAGAGTCACGGGTCAGGTGTTGTGACTGCAGCTCTGCTCCCCAAAAGGATTCATGCCATATGTACTTAGACCAAACCATAAGTTCCTTGCGTCACCTGTAAAGTCCGGGAAATCTCTCTTGATTTTTCTCCACTGCCGACCATCAGCGGGGTGCCTCAGCATCCCGTCTTTCTTACGGTCTTTCATGTGCCATCGCAACAACTTGGCATGCTCTTTGTTTCTGAACAAACGTTTCAACCGTGGTATTATAGGAGCATACCACATCACCTTGGCAGGAACCCTCTTCCTGGGTGGCTCGCCCTCAACATCACCAGTGTCATCATTTCTGATATTATACCGCAATGCAGTGCATACCAGACATTTATCCATATTCTCGTACTTCTCACTGCGGTAGAGGATGCAGTCATTAGGGCATGATGTATCTTCTGCACGTCTAATTCTAGAGGGCAGACAAGATTCTTTGCTTCGTACGTACTGGCGGGCAATTCGTTATTTTTGGAAGCATCTTCTTCATTAGTACCAGCAACTTTTCAAATCCCGAGTCAGTCACACCGGTCTCTGCCTTACACTTCAGTAATTCCAGTGTGCTACCCAGTTTCTTCTGGCCATCTTCACAAGTTGGGTACAACAATTTGTTGTGGTCCTGTAACATCTGCTCGAACTGCAACCTCTGCTTTTCTGTGTCGCAGTCTCTCTTTGCATCAGAAATGACCCGACCAAGATCATCAGCGGGCTCATCTGGTGCCCGTTCTTCACCTCCTTCTTCTTCATTGTCTTCCATTGCGGTATCAGCGTATTCAAGGAACATAGATCGGTAGTTGTCATCATCGTTCTCTTCTTCATCGCCGTCTTCCATCATAACCCCTCTTTCTCCGTGCTTGGTCCAAACATTATAGCCGGACATGAAACCGGACCGAAGCAGGTGGCTCTGAATGACTCTTGAGAAAGTGTAATCCTTCTCATTCCGACATTCAACACATGGACAACACATAAAACCATCCCATCGCTTGTTCACCTCGGCCACAATGATAAAAGAACGCACGCCTTCTCTGTAAGCGCCAGAGCGTCGGTCACCGTACATCCATTGATGGCTCATCTGCATCATGTAACTATATATCAAACACAATCACGATGCTAAAATTAGTACCCGCGTGGTCTAAACGAGAAAATAGTTGCTAACCTTTTAGGACACTTGGAAACAAAGAGGAGGAAGCTTAAGTGTGGCTCGGGCACCTCATATCATGTTTGTCTTGTGTGAACTCAAGTGGCATCGCTCTAACAGGCATTTCACCGAACACCTCTAGTGCATATGAAGAAAACAAAAACTAGCACAAACCTACACCACCTCCCACCAGAAAAAACAAGAGAGAGGGGAGAGGGGCTGCCATATATATAGGGTCAGCCCAATAGTCCCGGTTTGAGATACAAACCGGGACTAAAGGGGGGGCACCAGGCCGCAGCGGGCCGCAGACCCTTTAGTCCCGGTTTGTATCTCAAGCCGGGACTATTGGGCCCTAACGAGCCGGGACTAAAGGGTGACGTACGCTTCGGCGTTTTCGGGGCGACGTGTCCGGACCATTAGTCCCGGCCCAGGCCACGGCCGGGACTAATGGCCCGGACGAAAGGCCTGTTTTCTACTAGTGAATTGCATCCAGCATCAGCTTTACACGATCGATCTATCTTTGGTCCAACCTAAAACATCATTGAGTAGCATAATAACAGTTTCCCTGTTTAGCGTTTTCTCTAGTGGCTATTTATTTTATCTCCACGTTTAGACAAACCCTAAAGTCACTAGTAACCATATAGAGTCATTGATAGCCAGTTGTACATATATCTATCAAGAGCTAATGATATTATTAGACATTTGGTCACACAAAAGTGAGTAGGGACATCTGGCTCCCGAGCTTGATCATTTTTTTTAAACTTACCTTATCAAGTTTTAAAAATCTCAAAAATATTTTTGGATGTACTCAATGATGTATCCGACAAACGTGCAAAATCTCAGTTTAAAATACTTTGTATTCTGAGCTACACAAAAGTGAAAAAAATGGACCTGAGTATATAGTGAACCGTGCATACTTTCAAAACTCCAAAATTTATCATATATTTTCATTTATTGTGTAGCCCCAAATTCAAAGAATTTAGCGTTACAATTCTGCATGCTTGTGTGATACATCATTGACTACATGCATAAAATTTTGAGATATTTTTGAAACTTATAGGTATGGTTTTTGAACTTTGAAATAAAGCGATTACTAGATCTCGGGAGCCAAAGTGAGTTTTCCCACACAAAATAATGGCCCACATCAATTTGGTGTCTCTTATAATTTGTGATACTCCATACGAAACAAATCTTGACTTGTCCTGTAACAACAAATCTACAAATGGCACATTTGATGCACTTCAGAAAATAACCTAAGCATGATAAATATTCAACGAGGTTGTGATGTTCTCCAAAAATAAATCAACTTGTGGCTTCTCGCACGACAACTATTTTCTTTGCAATTTCATACACTTAATTCGTTCCTACATCGTATGACAAGTCGTCTTAACGAACTGGTTAACTTGTCGCCTTCAGGTTTCCTTGTTATGGTACAAATATGAGTTGCTTCAGAGCGTGAACTTGTCGGTTTGTGATTTTAATTCTCCAATCGAGTAACAGGAAGTTGCTTTATCTCATTGTTGTTTAGATTTTTTTTGAATAAAGAGAGTTTTCCTCTCTGATTTCTATTAATAAAAACCAAGGTTCAGTAGCTACAAAAAAGTAAAGCGATCAAAAAGGGAAAAACATCAATGCTCATGCCATCTCCACATAGGAGAAATGGAGAGCCAGGGGGGAGTGTCTACAGACTCCCAGCCTATAGGCAAGGGAAAGAGACCAGGACCTACAGGAAAATTCCAACAACATCTAAC
Source organism: Puccinellia tenuiflora (assembly GCA_012064385.1). Taxonomy (NCBI): domain Eukaryota; kingdom Viridiplantae; phylum Streptophyta; class Magnoliopsida; order Poales; family Poaceae; genus Puccinellia; species Puccinellia tenuiflora. Next base: position 226,946 of record QRDG01000399.1, read on the forward strand.
ACAAAACGAAGCAAACTGGAGCAGCAAACACATGTAAAAACAGCCAACTAAACTAGACATCTAGAGATTTTTTCCTCCTCCGCTGCCTGGAGGTCTTCCTTTTTGTCCCAGATTTTTCACCCTGCGATTCGTAGCACTCCAGTTCGCCAGCCCCTCGATGAATTGAAGACTTCATTTACCACTTGTTCGAGTAGTTTTGCTCCCCAGGTCATTGCCTCTCTGTGTCCCTGTTTTATCTGCAATATCGACCATGAATTAATCCAGTGAATCACCATATGAATCAGGATCATAGGGTCATGCATCTCATTGTTTAGATAAGTCGTGGTTTCATCTTAGATGCACATAGCCAAACAACATCTATTACACGTTCATGTGTTTTTTATTCCTGTGGGATTTAACATGTCATACCATCTTATTCCTATATTTTTGTATTCCCATGTTTTGAAAATGCTACGAACTAAAGAGGCCCTGGTACTGAGAGTACCGCAGTAGTATGTACTATAGGTATATAGATGGACAGTTCTCGACAGTTCTACTGCTTTGTATGCTGTATGCAGCTACTGCCTCCAAGTTGCAGCTACAAGTGGCCTCTCATCTACCAATCAATAGTTTCAACGTAACCAAATCTTGCTAGCTACAAAGTTGAAACTGACCTGTCAGCAGTAGTAGTACATATCTGAGATGTGGAAGGACTTTAAACAATGGCGGTGATATTTAAGTTCCTCCAACTCGCGGAATCACATTAATCAGCTCACACAATCGATCTATCTTTAGCCCAACCTAGAACAACACACTGATTAGCACAATAACAGTTTCCATATTTTAGCATATACTTACTTTAGTGACAATTTATTTATCTCCTTGTTTAGAGAGACCACAAAGTAGATATATTATAGTAACCTTATGGAGTTATTGATAGCCTATTAGTACATATCTATCAAGTAGTATTATTAACCATTGGACCATGCAAAAGTAACGACGGTGCATCCTATAAAATTTACAATAGTCCATAGGAATCCAATCAACTTATGAGTTGCCGTATGATAGCAAATCGATTTGGCACGTACACACTTTAGAAAATAACCTAAGCATGATAAATATCCAATCAAACTGTGATGTTCCCAAAAAAATCAACTTCTGACTTCTCGCCCGTCAACAATTTGCTTTGCAAAGTCGCACTCGGTAATAATGTTTCCTATGTCGTATAACGAGTTGTCCTAACGCACCGATTAACTTGTCGCCTTTCCATTTTCCTTGTTATGGTACAAATCCGAGATGCTTTAGCGCGTGAACTTGTCGGCTTGTGGTTTAATTCTCCAATCGTATAACACGGACTTTCTTTATCTCATTGTTGTGTAGATAATTGAAGGTAAAGCCGTCGTGCACTACCGGAAAAACTATCTTTGCCGTATGGCCATCGCTTTGCCGTGCGCAATCAGTATTGCGGAACACGGCAAAGAATATTTTGCCGTGCGTGGAGGAGGGGGATCACGGCAAAGCCAATATGCACGGCAAAACATAAGAAAAGCGCACGGCAAAACATATCGGAAGCACACGGCACATCTACGCCACTCGGCAAAGAAACTTTGCCGTGTGTTTTTCTACCAACCACGGCAAAGAATTTGACCAGGATTTGCCGCGGTTCCCCGATATTTCGCGGGAAAATATTTCTATTCGCGCGGCTTGTTCCCGCGCGGAAAAAAAATTCGCGGGAAAACCTTTGCCGTGTACGAAGAAGCAGCGCACGGCACATCATTGCTTTGCCGTGTGGCTTCCCTCCAGGCGCACGACACATCATCTCTTTGCCGTGTTCCCCGGGAAACCCACACGGCAAAACATGTGTTTCTCCCTCTTTTCTATTTTTGTCGTTTCCGTAGACTTTCTTTGTTTCATTTCTTGTTAAGACTTATAATACACTCATTTACTTGAATTAATTATGTTTTTTGATAATATATATATAACCCTCCGGTGGTAGTGCGGGCCGCATGCGTCGTCGCAACCCCTAACAAGCGGACGAAACAGGCAAAAACTCTTGTTTCGGTGGAACCGGCGCCGAGAGGGGTAGACGCATGAACTTTTTTGCTTGGTTGTGTAGATCAAGCAAAGCACTCAACATAGGTACTCAGCATAGATGAGAACACACACATGAAATAACGTTTATTCTGGAGAAAGAGGAACAACATATGAAGAAAACATAGGTGGGCACACACACACAACACTCAACATACGAACTCAACATAGGAAGATGACAACACACACACAGTACTCAACATAGGTACTCAAACTAACTATGACCAGGTCCTAAGCCGCGCGGTGCTGAGCCGCGGACGCTCTGCTTCCAAAGAGCCGGAACCATGTGATGATTCCATGCCCGGCACCCGAAACGGGAGATTCCACCTTAAGTGTCGGAACTTACTACGGAGAGTAAGGGGGGTTCGTGAAGCGGGTCGCACCTCGGAGCCGTATCTTGGTTCCCGCAACCTCCCAACACACTCTTATACATATATTAGGGACCAATGCAAGCTTTGGTGGGATTCCGACGCTCCGGACCCCCGCTACGGTGAAACCCTACACCCGCTGGAAAAAAGTCCAACCTGTCGATCTACCCCTTTGACCGGTGCCGAGAGGGGGTAGACGCATGAACTTTTTTGCTTGGTTGTGTTAGGTTGGTACATAGGACCAATGGGAACCAACATTCCATGTGTTCTGTCGCATGATTCCATGCCCGGCACCCGAAATGGGAGATTCCACCTTAAGTGTCGGAACTTACTACGGAGAGTAAGGGGGGTTCGTGAAGCGGGTCGCACCTCGGAGCCGTATCTTGGTTCCCGCAACCTCCCAACACACTCTTATACATATATTAGGGACCAATGCAAGCTTTGGTGGGATTCCGACGCTCCGGACCCCCGCTACGGCGAAACCCTACACCCGCTGGAAAAAGTCCAACATGTCGATCTACCCCTTTGACCGGCGCCGAGAGGGGGTAGACGCATGAACTTTTTTGCTTGGTTGTGTTAGGTTGGTACATAGGACCAATGGGAACCAACATTCCATGTGTTCCGTCGCATGATTCCATGCCCGGCACCCGAAACGGGAGATTCCACCTTAAGTGTCGGAACTTACTACGGAGAGTAAGGGGGGTTCGTGAAGCGGGTCGCACCTCGGAGCCGTATCTTGGTTCCCGCAACCTCCCAACACACTCTTATACATATATTAGGGACCAATGCAAGCTTTGGTGGGATTCCGACGCCCCGGACCCCCGCTACGGCGAAACCCTACACCCGTTGGAAAAAAGTCCAAACTGTCGATCTACCCCTTTGACCGGCGCCGAGAGGGGGTAGACGCATGAACTTTTTTGCTTGGTTGTGTTAGGTTGGTACATAGGAACAACGGGAACCAACATTCCATGTGTTCCGTCACATGATTCCATGCCCGGCACCCGAAACGGGAGTTTCCACCTCTAAGTGTCGGAACTTACTACGGAGTAAGGGGGGTTCGTGAAGCGGGTCGCACCTCGGAGCCGTATCTTGGTTCCCGCAACCTCCCAACACACTCTTATACATATATTAGGGACCAATGCAAGCTTTGGTGGGATTCCGACGCTCCGGACCCCCGCTACGGTGAAACCCTACACCCGCTGGAAAAAAGTCCAACCTGTCGATCTACCCCTTTGACCGGCGCCGAGAGGGGGTAGACGCATGAACTTTTTTGCTTGGTTGTGTTAGGTTGGTACATAGGACCAATGGGAACCAACATTCGATGTGTTCTGTCGCATGATTCCATGCCCGGCACCCGAAACGGGAGATTCCACCTTAAGTGTCGGAACTTACTACGGAGAGTAAGGGGGGTTCGTGAAGCGGGTCGCACCTCGGAGCCGTATCTTGGTTCCTGCAACCTCCCAACACACTCTTATACATATATTAGGGACCAATGCAAGCTTTGGTGTGATTCCGACGCTCCGGACCCCCGCTACAGCGAAACCCTACACCCGCTGGAAAAAAGTCCAACCTGTCGATCTACCCCTTTGACCGGCACCGAGAGGGGGTAGACGCATGAACTTTTTTGCTTGGTTGTGTTAGTTTGGTACATAGGACCAATGGGAACACCCATTCCATGTGTTCCGTCGCATGATTCCATGCCCGGCACCCGAAACGGGAGTTTCCACCTCTAAGTGTCGGAACTTACTACGGAGTAAGGGGGGTTCGTGAAGCGGGTCGCACCTCAGAGCCGTATCTTGGTTCCCGCAACCTCCCAACACACTCTTATACATATATTAGGGACCAATGCAAGCTTTGGTGGGATTCCGACGCTCCGGACCCCCGGTACGGCGAAACCCTACACCCGCTGGAAAAAAGTCCAACCTGTCGATCTACCCCTTTGACCGGCGCCGAGAGGGGGTAGACGCATGAACTTTTTTGCTTGGTTGTGTTAGGTTGGTACATAGGACCAATGGGAACCAACATTCCATGTGTTCCGTCGCATGATTCCATGCCCGGCACCCGAAACGGGAGATTCCACCTTAAGTGTCGGAACTTAATACGGAGAGTAAGGGGGGTTCGTGAAGCGGGTCGCACCTCGGAGCCGTATCTTGGTTCCTGCAACCTCCCAACACACTCGTATACATATATTAGGGACCAATGCAAGCTTTGGTGGGATTCCGACGCTCCGGACCTCCACTACAGCGAAACCCTACACCCGCTGGAAAAAAGTCCAACCTGTCGATCTACCCCTTTGACCGGCGCCGAGAGGGGGTAGACGCATGAACTTTTTTGCTTGGTTGTGTTAGGTTGGTACATAGGACCAATGGGAACACCCATTCCATGTGTTCCGTCGCATGATTCCATGCCCGGGACCCGAAACGGGAGTTTCCACCTCTAAGTGTCGGAACTTACTACGGAGTAAGGGGGTTCGTGAAGCGGGTCGCACCTCGGAGCCGTATCTTGGTTCCTGCAACCTCCCAACACACTCTTATACATATATTAGGGACCAATGCAAGCTTTGGTGGGATTCCGACGCTCCGGACCCCCGGTACGGCGAAACCCTACACCCGCTGGAAAAAAGTCCAACCTGTCGATCTACCCCTTTGACCGGCGCCGAGAGGGGGTAGACGCATGAACTTTTTTGCTTGGTTGTGTTAGGTTGGTACATAGGACCAATGGGAACCAACATTCCATGTGTTCCGTCGCATGATTCCATGCCCGGCACCCGAAACGGGAGATTCCACCTTAAGTGTCGGAACTTACTACGGAGAGTAAGGGGGGTTCGTGAAGCGGGTCGCACCTCGGAGCCGTATCTTGGTTCCCGCAACCTCCCAACACACTCTTATACATATATTAGGGACCAATGCAAGCTTTGGTGGGATTCTGACGCTCCGGACCCCCGCTACGGTGAAACCCTACACCCGCTGGAAAAAGTCCAACTTGTCGATCTACCCCTTTGACTGGCGCTGAGAGGGGGTAGACGCATGAACTTTTTTGCTTGGTTGTGTTAGGTTGGTACATAGGACCAATGGGAACCAACATTCCATGTGTTCCGTCGCATGATTCCATGCCCGGCACCCGAAACGGGAGATTCCACCTTAAGTGTCGGAACTTACTGCGGAGAGTACGGGGGGTTCATGAAGCGGGTCGCACCTCGGAGCCGTATCTTGGTTCCCGCAACCTCCCAACACACTCTTATACATATATTAGGGACCAATGCAAGCTTTGGTGGGATTCCGACGCTCCGGACCCCCGGTACGGCGAAACCCTACACCCGCTGGAAAAAAGTCCAACCTGTCGATCTACCCCTTTGACCGGCGCCGAGAGGGGGTAGACGCATGAACTTTTTTCCTTGGTTGTGTTAGGTTGGTACATAGGACCAATGGGAACTAACATTCCATGTGTTCCGTCGCATGATTCCATGCCCGGCACTCGAAACGGGAGATTCCACCTTAAGTGTCGGAACTTACTACGGAGAGTAAGGGGGGTTCGTGAAGCGGGACGCACCTCGGAGCCGTATCTTGGTTCCCGAAACCTCCCAACACACTCTTATACGTATATTAGGGACCAATGCAAGCTTTGGTGGGATTCCGACGCCCCGGACCCTCGCTACGGCGAAACCCTACACCCGTTGGAAAAAAGTCCAACCTGTCGATCTACCCCTTTGACCGGCGCCGAGAGGGGGTAGACGCATGAACTTTTTTGCTTGGTTGTGTTAGGTTGGTACATAGGAACAACGGGAACCAACATTCCATGTGTTCCGTCACATGATTCCATGCCCGGCACCCGAAACGGGAGTTTCCACCTCTAAGTGTCGGAACTTACTACGGAGTAAGGGGGTTCGTGAAGCGGGTCGCACCTCGGAGCCGTATCTTGGTTCCCGCAACCTCCCAACACACTCTTATACATATATTAGGGACCAATGCAAGCTTTGGTGGGATTCCGACGCTCCGGACCCCCGGTACGGCGGAACCCTACACCCGCTGAAAAAAAGTCCAACCTGTCGATCTACCCCTTTGACCGGCGCCGAGAGGGGGTAGACGCATGAACTTTTTTGCTTGGTTGTGTTAGGTTTGTACATAGGACCAATGGGAACCGACATTCCATGTGTTCCGTCGCATGATTCCATGCCCGGCACCCGAAACGGGAGTTTCCACCTCTAAGTGTCGGAACTTACTACGGAGTAAGGGGGGTTCGTGAAGCGGGTCGCACCTCGGAGCCGTATCTTGGTTCCCGCAACCTCCCAACACACTCTTATACATATATTAGGGACCAATGCAAGCTTTGGTGGGATTCCGACGCTCCGGACCCCCGGTACGGCGAAACCATACACTCGCTGGAAAAAAGTCCAACCTGTCGATCTACCCCTTTGACCGGCGCCGAGAGGGGGTAGACGCATGAACTTTTTTGCTTGGTTGTGTTAGGTTGGTACATAGGACCAATGGGAACCAACATTCCATGTGTTCCGTCGCATGATTCCATGCCCGGCACCCGAAACGGGAGATTCCACCTTAAGTGTCGGAACTTACTACGGAGAGTAAGGGGGGTTCGTGAAGCGGGTCGCACCTTGGAGCCGTATCTTGGTTCCCGCAACTTCCCAACACACTCTTATACATATATTAGGGACCAATGCAAGCTTTGGTGGGATTCCGACGCTCCGGACCCCCGCTACGGTGAAACCCTACACCCGCTGGAAAAAAGTCCAACCTGTCGATCTACCCCTTTGACCGGCGCCGAGAGGGGGTAGACGCATGAATTTTTTTGCTTGGTTGTGTTAGGTTAGTACATAGGACCAATGGGAACCAACATTCCATGTGTTCCGTCGCATGATTCCATGCCAGGCACCCGAAACGGGAGATTCCACCTTAAGTGTCGGAACTTACTACGGAGAGTAAGGGGGGTTCGTGAAGCGGGTCGCACCTCGGAGCCGTATCTTGGTTCCCGCAACCTCCCAACACACTCTTATACATATATTAGGGATCAATGCAAGCTTTGGTGGGATTCCGACGCTCCGGACCCCCGCTACGGCGAAACCCTACACCCGTTGGAAAAAAGTCCAACTTGTCGATCTACCCCTTTGACCGGCGCCGAGAGGGGGTAGACGCATGAACTTTTTTGCCTGGTTGTGTTAGGTTGGTACATAGGACCAATGGGAACCAACATTCCATGTGTTCCGTCGCATGATTCCATGCCCGGCACCCGAAACGGGAGTTTCCACCTCTAAGTGTCGGAACTTACTACGGAGTAAGGGGGGTTCGTGAAGCGGGTCGAACCTCGGAGCCATATCTTGGTTCCCGCAACCTCCCAACACACTCTTATACATATGTTAGGGACCAATGCAAGCTTTGGTGGGATTCCGACGCTCCGGACCCCCGGTACGGCGAAACCATACACCCGCTGGAAAAAAGTCTAACCTGTCGATCTACCCCTTTGACCAGCGCCGAGAGGGGGTAGACGCATGAACTTTTTTGCTTGGTTGTGTTAGTTTGGTACATAGGACCAATGGGAACCAACATTCCATGTGTTCCGTCGCATGATTCCATGCCCGGCACCCGAAACGGGAGATTCCACCTTAAGTGTCGGAACTTACTACGGAGAGTAAGGGGGGTTCGTGAAGCGGGTCGCACCTCGAAGCCGTATCTTGGTTCCCGCAACCTCCCAACACACTCTTATACATATATTAGGGACCACTGCAAGCTTTGGTGGGATTCCGACGCTCCGGACCCCCGGTACGGCGAAACCCTACACCCGCTGGAAAAAAGTCCAACCTGTCGATCTACCCCTTTGACCGGCGCCGAGAGGGGGTAGACGCATGAACTTTTTTTCTTGGTTGTGTTAGGTTGGTACATAGGACCAATGGGAACCAACATTCCATGTGTTCCGTCGCATGATTCCATGCCCGGCACCCGAAACGGGAGTTTCCACCTCTAAGTGTCGGAACTTACTACGGAGTAAGGGGGGTTCGTGAAGCGGGTCGCACCTCGGAGCCGTATCTTGGTTCCCGCAACCTCCCAACACACTCTTATACATATATTAGGGACCAATGCAAGCTTTGGTGGGATTCCGGCGCTCCGGACCCCCGGTACGGCGAAACCCTACACCCGCTGGAAAAAAGTCCAACCTGTCGATCTACCCCTTTGACCGGCGCCGAGAGGGGGTAGACGCATGAACTTTTTTGCTTGGTAATTAATGTATTAACTAATGCTAATAAAAAATCCATAAAAATAGTAAAGAAGAAAATAAATTAAAAGAAAAAACAAACATAAAGAAAAAATGAAAAAATACAAAAGCAAACCTTTGCCGTGTGTTCTTGTTGCCTTTGCCGTGCGCCCTGTTCTTCCCTCACGGCAAAGACCTTTGCCGTGGGCCGCCGCACACACGGCAAAGACCCTGTCTTATCCCTTCAGACAGGGCACCACGCACGCACACACGCACACCACACACCACACACCCAGCCCCCACGCACGCACGCACACACGCCGCCGGCCCGCCGCTGCAGCGCCGCCCGCGCCCGCGAGCTCCTCCTCCCCGCACCCGACCTCCTTCCCGACCCCGGCCCGACCCCATCGAGCTCGGTGGCGGTGCGACCTCCTCCCGCCCCGACCTGCTTCCGCCCCGGCCCCCTCCCCGACCTCCTCCCTGATGGGGTCGCAGCATGGAAAACAAAAAATTTCTACGCGGCAAGCGGAATAAACCCCAAGGATCTAGATCTACGAGATGAAGATAGCGAAGGTGAGATCCAATCTCTTACCCTTGAAGATCAACAAACGCGTTTTGTCGGTGCATGGGTTGGCTAGTCGATCCCCGCAACTAGACTCGTCTAGTCGCGAGGAGATGTATTATCCTCGAGATCCAATCCGGTGAAGTGCAGCAACGGGCAGCACCTCCGCGGCGTCCACACGTACGGCTCGATGAAGACGTCGACTCCTTGATCCCGCAAGCGAGAAGACGTGGCCTTGATGATCTCAGCAGCACGACGGTAGTGCCGGTGATGATGACGATCTCCGCGAGCAGGGCTTCGCCAAGCCAAGCAAGAGGAGAGGGAGAGGAGGAGGTGGCGCAGCCCCTAGGGCTAGGGGGTGCGGCAGCCTTTGGTGGAGGTGGTGGTGCGCAGCCCCCTTGGGAGAGGGGTGCGGCTAGGGTTAGGGTAGGAGAGGGGGGGTGCGGCTTGGGGCAGCCTCAAGGGTGTGGTGCGCCCCCCCTCCCCTCCTTATATAGGAGGCCGGCTAGGGCTAGGGCAGGGGGCCGGCCGGCCCCCCCTTTGCTTGCCCCCCAAAGTTGGAGTCCATCTAGGACTCCTCCTTGGGCCCCTTTCCTAAAGGGTGGAGGGCCCAACTCCTAGTCCAACTAGGAGTGGGTTCCCCTTTTTCCTTAGCCGCACCAGCCCATGTGGGCCTTAGGTGGTGCGCCCCACCTAGGTGGTGGCAGCACCCCTTTGGTCCATGTGGGCCCCATACAAAATATGGTCCCACTTCTAGACCCTTCTAGAACATTCCGGAACCTTCCGGTACCCTATAAATAATTTCCGGAACTTTTCCGAAACCTTCGGAAACCACTTTCCATATATGAATCTTATTCTCCGGACTCCTCCGGAACCTCTCGTGATGTCTGGGATCCCATCCGAGACTCCGAATCACCATTCGTTCACTTCATCATTTAATTCATCGCAAAACCTAATTTCATCGGAACGTTAAGTGTGTGACCCTACGGGTTCGAGAATGCATAGACATGATCATATCAATAATTAATAGCGGGACCGGGATGCCCATATTAATTCCTATACACTCAACGAAAACCTTTTCTCGATTGAACCACGATGCCGGAGATTCAATTAATCTCATATATGATTCCCTTTGTCTCACGATATTTTACTTGCCCGAGATATAATCGTTGACATCCCCATGTCTAGTTTAATCTCGTTACCGGCAAGTTCTCTTTACTCATCCATAATATAGGATCCCGGTGATTACAACCTAATCACATGTCTGCAGACTTTTGATGCTATATTACCGAGAAGGCCTGGAGATATCTTCTCCGTCACATGGAGGGACAAATTCCACTCTCGATTCATATCACCCAACAACCCACCATCGGAGATACCTGAAAGCCACCTTTATAATCACCCAGTTACGAAGTGACGTTTGATGTCCACAAAGTATTCCTCCGGTGAACGGGATTGATATAATCTCATGGTCTAAGGAAACTATATTTGGCATATTAAAAGTGTTGACAACAAAACTTTTGTGACACGATTAATTGCAACTCTTTATTTGGGTCATGTCCATCACACCATTACTCCTAATGATATGACTCCGTTATCAAGTGACTATAACAAGTCCATAGTTAGGAAACTCTAACTATCTCTCGATCAACGAACTAGTCCTGTAGAGGCTTACTAGGGACTCCGGGTGTTTATATTCCACACATGTATTATGTTTCCATTTAATACAATTATAGCATGGATAATAAACTATTATCATAAACGTGAATATGCTTAATAAACCATTTTATTATTGCCTCTAGGGCATATTCCCAACAGTCTCCCACTTGCACTAGAGTCAATAATCTAGTTTACATTTCCCCGATCTAACACTCATGGAGTCTCACTCATGAAGTCTCAGTGCTGATCATGTTTGCTTGTGGAAGAGGTTCTGTCCGTGCTCTGTACTTTACAGCTCTTTATGTCCTTTGCAAAATTGTAACTGTCACCTAATTTGACATTACTTTATCATCATATGATAAACTTCCTATCATCCCATGATAAAACTCATTATCATATAATGTATATAATATGTTTGGTTATAGAGTGAGATACTCATATCCTTTTATGCCTATATGTATGATCAGTCAAATGGACTTTCCCATAACATATGCATCTGGAACTCACTCAATCTCGAAACAACTTTCTCAAACCAAAATATTATATCTTATTTCAATCCTTGAATTAATCATATACTCGTATATGTTGTAGACTTAACAAATCAACAGCGAACCTTGTCACTTTGATATTTCCGATCATGCTTTCGTTGCGCTGCTCTGATTCTAAAAGATCTTCAATTTAGTCTGGCTTTATGACTTCAACCAAGTCTACCATTTTCTAAATTTATCTCAAATTCATGAAAAATGACTCCTCATTCATCATGTTCTTACAACTAAGAACTTGGGTCACATATCGTCATATACAAACACATGGTTCTTATATGTTGAGACCTATGAACAATTCATATTGAATTCCAACATATCCTTCAACCATCAATTTTGTACTGAGTTCTCTAACTCAATGTTTCACCTATATATCACAATGAGATGAACCATTCTTCTCTTGTTTTATTTTGAACTCCTTCAAAAATATTTAGGTTAAGCATCTGACTTTAATGTTTATCAAACTTATCTATCCTTCATAGATACATTCATCTACATGAACATTTGACGTTCAAACTAACTTCATAAGTTATGCATTGGTCCATGGCAACATTTACAACATTTATGAAATCTCCATTTCATTCAAACACTATGTTGTAAACTCCCACTCAAATATACACCATACACATATTAAATTGTGAAAACACAGTGGCTCCCACTCAGAAATATGTTATCTTTATATTTGACCATGATTAACTAGTTCCCACTCAAACATATGTCACCACATATTTTGATTATGGAAATTAATTTCTGCTCTAACTTAATATATGTCACCACATATCTTAATTAGATCTCACTCAGTTTCTTATGCACTTTCTCGACACTTTGGACTCCTCCAAAATTCTTAACTCTTAAGATTCGAGAACTCATATACGAAACACCAGCACTTTGCCAGCTCTAAGTTTTATTTATTCCACGCAAACACTTCGCAAAATAAATATGTGAAACATTCTTTTCACAAAATCAAGTAACGATTACTTTATGATTTAAACTTAAAATAGAATGACTTATAGCCACTTTCGTATTTTAAAGTTCCTATTTCTTCTTTTGTAGTTTTGCAGGTATGTCTTGTTTCCCAAACATGACAAGTAAATCATGAATATTATTTTGCAACTTTTGACAAAATTCATATTCTTGAACCCTACATCTCTTTAGACAAGCTAAACCATAATTCAATGATCACCATCATTAAAAACTTTTATGTGTCAAGTTTTAACCAACATAGCACTTTACATATGTGCCACTTGATACATAAACATGAAAGGTTTAAACTTTCTAAATTCATTCCAACAATTCTTTTATCCATGAAACCATTTCACGATAAAACCACTAAAATACATAACACAACCAAACACATTGGTTTGTTCCTTTTAGTCTCACATTGTGGAATCTCTATTCATAATCTCATATGAATATTCTACAAAACTTCATTTGCTTTGGTTTTTAATTATCTCATAATTATTGAAACCACTATTTCACATAACTCATATGCAAAATGCAAATCATTAAATAGATCCTTTATTTAAAACAGAGTGTTATCAAAAATAAATCTAAATGATACAAATAAAACCTTAAAACCAAAACCCCTCTTTATGACCACATAATATCAAATATAATGTGACTACAATACTTTAGGTTTATCAAAACACTTTTGAATAATCTCTAAATATTGTAATTTGTGATAACACTTGTCACAAGTCTCCATACTAAACAATAACTCAAATATTTTGTCTCTTTTGATCAAATCGAAAAGACTCAATTATCTTGTTAACTTAATATCCTTTACTTCCAAAGTCTCATCATGACATGAATAAATACTCCTATTCACTCATCCATGATAAAATAATGATGTCTTTTATTCACTGAAAAATACAACCAACACTTGTGTTTATTTTCAGCAACTCATGGCATTTTCAGAAAATGGCATTTTTAATCACACTACTTAGTGATGCGCATCAAGATGCTCTTCAGCACTAATAGTACAATTAAAACAAATCTCATCATTAAGTATTGGATATTTTAGCATGTCTTTATTTTATAAGTGTTTAACTAATTATCGTTTAAATCTAGCAAAGGACAATAATCTCATAATCGAAACGTGATCTCCAAAAAAGGATTACTCATGAAAACAGAACAACCACTTGTCTTTAACATGAATGACCGTCTCACAAATCGAGACACACTAATTTAAGATCACACTTAATTCGATTACAAAACTCATTCAAATCCTCTAATTTAAAACGATAAATGTAGAAGTAGAACATCGCCAGCATCAACTCCTTGATTGCCATCTTCCCGCGAAATCCACTCAGTCCCTCCATGCACTTCTCAAACGGCAGGCCCTGTTTTCATAAAACAGCACAAGTATCAAATACTTAGCTCACCACAAGTGTAAATGGGACATTTAAACATTTATAACTAGTATATAAAAATATACCTCCTGTGTTGACTACTTCTCCTGCTATGGGTTCCACTTTAACTTGACGCAGCTGGGAAATAAAATCACAGAAAGTGATTGAATCCCTTCCCATGATATAGTCCTTGACATAATCCTTATAGCTGGGGGGAAGCGAGCGCAACACCCCATCTATTGCCATCTCGTCAGTTATTTCATGGTTCCAAACATCCACCATAGTATAATACAGCCGGTGCATCTTACTCAGGTGTTGTTCCAAGCAAGTGTTTTCTTCCATCTTAGTTGAAAGAAAATCATCCAAGCATTCAAACCTTGCAACTCTAACTTGTGCTATGAACCTTCGTTTCAGCTCATCGACAATCTCCATTGCGCTCAAGTTTCCAAATTGTCTACCAAGGTTAGAATCCATGAAGGTGCATATCAGCCACTCGACTCTCAAGTAGGTGGTCTTTTGATCATACCACTCCATATACCCTTCATAGTCAATAGTAACATCAGGGCGTTTTTCTAAAGGTTCATCTATCACGTAGAGCTCGTCATTGGTGTATAGGGCTTCTCTCAGATGCATGTACCATTCAGCAAAGTTTGACCCATCGAGACGCAGCTCCTCAGCAAGAAACATACTACTGTAGTCTCCCATGATCTACAAGGATTTTGCAAAGACATCTTTAGGACACTGGTTTATGACAATTTTAGTTCAACTTAATCAAATTAATGAACTCCCACTAAACTCAACATCTCTCCGGTTGATTAGTGACACACGATCCAAATCCACTACACCACCACCGATCATCACGTGAGATGATGTAGCTTCAATGGTGAACAACTCAGTGTTGATCATATCATTCATATGACTCGTGTTTAACCTTTCGGTTCCGTGTTCCCGAGGCCATGTCTGTACATGCTAGGCTCATCAAGATAACCGTAGTATTTCCGCATGTGCAAACTGGCTTGCACCCATTGTATGTGAACGTTGAATCTATCACACCCGATCATCACGTGATGCTTCGAAACGACGAACTTTCGCAACGGCACATACTAGGGGAGAACACTTAATTATCTTGATATTAACATGAGAGATCACCTTATCATGCTACCGTCGCGATCACATCTAAGCATAACAATAAGGTGCATATAAGGGATAAACATCACATGCAATTCATAATTGTGATATGATATGGCCTTTCTTCATATGCTCTTAGATCTCCATCTTCAAAGCACCGGCAAGATCTCCATCTCCGGCATGATCTCCATCATCTTGGCGCCATCACCATAGTTGTCCACCAACTATTGCAACTACCACTAATGCTACTCTTAGCAATAAAGTAAAGCAAATACATGGTGATTCATTGATACGCAGGTCACATAAAATAAAAGACAACCATATGGCTCCTGCCGGTTGCCGTACTCGTCGACATGCAAGTCGCGAAATATTACAAACATGATCATTGCATACATTATCACAAATCACATTGGCCATATCACATCACTTGACCCCCTCTGCAAAAACAAGTTAGACGACCTCTACTTTGTTTATGCAAATTTTACGTGGCTTGGGTCAACGAGATAGAACTGTTCTAATCTACGCAAAAACCACAACGGTGATATAATAGTTGCTTATTTACTCATCCTTTTGAAAGGCCTTCCATTGAAAATTGCATCCTCACTAAAGCAAGAGAAACAGACACCCGGCAGCCACTTATGCAAAACAAGTTGCATGTCAGTCATGGAACCGGTCTCTCGTGCGTGGACGAGAAGGTTGGTCCGGGCCGCTTCAATCTCACAATACCGCAAAGATGCAAAGTGCACGCGAGAAGGTAGCAACATAAAATATCAACGCCCACAACTCCTTGTGTTCTAATCGCACCAACATCTACGAATAGATCTAGGCTCTGATACCACTGATGGGGTCGCAGCATGGAAAACAAAAAAATTCTACGCGGCAAGCGGAATAAACCCCAAGGATCTAGATCTACGAGATGAAGATAGCGAAGGTGAGATCCAATCTCTTACCCTTGAAGATCAACAAACGCGTTTTGTCGGTGCATGGGTTGGCTAGTCGATCCCCGCAACTAGACTCGTCTAGTCGCGAGGAGATGTATTATCCTCGAGATCCAATCCGGTGAAGTGCAGCAACGGGCAGCACCTCCGCGGCGTCCACACGTACGGCTCGATGAAGACGTCGACTCCTTGATCCCGCAAGCGAGAAGACGTGGCCTTGATGATCTCAGCAGCACGACGGTAGTGCCGGTGATGATGACGATCTCCGCGAGCAGGGCTTCGCCAAGCCAAGCAAGAGGAGAGGGAGAGGAGGAGGTGGCGCAGCCCCTAGGGCTAGGGGGTGCGGCAGCCTTTGGTGGAGGTGGTGGTGCGCAGCCCCCTTGGGAGAGGGGTGCGGCTAGGGTTAGGGTAGGAGAGGGGGGTGTGGCTTGGGGCAGCCTCAAAGGTGTGGTGCGCCCCCCCCCCTCCCCTCCTTATATAGGAGGCCGGCTAGGGCTAGGGCAGGGGGCCGGCCGGCCCCCCCTTTGCTTGCCCCCCAAGTTGGAGTCCATCTAGGACTCCTCCTTGGGCCCCTTTCCTAAAGGGTGGAGGGCCCAACTCCTAGTCCAACTAGGAGTGGGTTCCCCTTTTTCCTTAGCCGCACCAGCCCATGTGGGCCTTAGGTGGTGCGCCCCACCTAGATGGTGGCAGCACCCCTTTGGTCCATGTGGGCCCCATACAAAATATGGTCCCACTTCTAGACCCTTCTAGAACATTCCGGTACCCTATAAATAATTTCCGGAACTTTTCCGAAACCTCAGGAAACCACTTTCCATATATGAATCTTATTCTCCGGACTCCTCCGGAACCTCTCGTGATGTCTGGGATCCCATCCGAGACTCCGAATCACCATTCGTTCACTTCATCATTTAATTCATCGCAAAACCTAATTTCATCGGAACGTTAACTGTGTGACCCTACGGGTTCGAGAATGCATAGACATGATCATATCAATAATTAATAGCGGGACCGGGATGCCCATATTAATTCCTATACACTCAACGAAAACCTTTTCTCGATTGAACCACGATGCCGGAGATTCAATTAATCTCATATATGATTCCCTTTGTCTCACGATATTTTACTTGCCCGAGATATAATCGTTGACATCCCCATGTCTAGTTTAATCTCGTTACCGGCAAGTTCTCTTTACTCGTCCATAATATAGGATCCCGGTGATTACAACCTAATCACATGTCTGCAGACTTTTGATGCTATATTACCGAGAAGGCCTGGAGATATCTTCTCCGTCACATGGAGGGACAAATTCCACTCTCGATTCATATCACCCAACAACCCACCATCGGAGATACCTGAAAGCCACCTTTATAATCACCCAGTTACGAAGTGACGTTTGATGTCCACAAAGTATTCCTCCGGTGAACGGGATTGATATAATCTCATGGTCTAAGGAAACTATATTTGGCATATTAAAAGTGTTGACAACAAAACTTTTGTGACACGATTAATTGCAACTCTTTATTTGGGTCATGTCCATCACACCATTACTCCTAATGATATGACTCCGTTATCAAGTGACTATAACAAGTTCATAGTTAGGAAATTCTAACTATCTCTCGATCAACGAACTAGTCCTGTAGAGTCTTACTAGGGACTCCGGGTGTTTATATTCCACACATGTATTATGTTTCCATTTAATATAATTATAGCATGGATAATAAACTATTATCATAAACGTGAATATGCTTAATAAACCATTTTATTATTGCCTCTAGGGCATATTCCCAACACTCCCGCCCGCGCACGCACGCACACACGCCGCCGGCCCGCCGCTGCAGAGCCGCCCGCGCCCGCGAGCTCCTCCTCCCCGCGCCCGACCTCCTCCCCGACCCCGGCCCGACCCCATCGAGCTCGGCGGCGGCGCGACCTCCTCCCGCCCCGGCCCCTCCCCGACCTGCTCCCGCCCCGGCCCCCTCCCCGACCTCCTCTCGCCGCGGCCTCCTCCCCGACCCCGGCCTCCTCTCCGCCGCGGCCTCCTCCCCGACCCCGGCCTCCTCCCCTACCGCGGCCTCCTCCCTGGCCCCGACCACCTCCCCGATCCCGGGCCTCCTCCTCGACCGCGCGCACCTCCTCCCCGATCGAGCTCACCGCCATCCTGCCCGTGACCGGGTTGCTGTCCTCTTCGGTGTTGCTCGGTGAGCCTCCTCTGCATCATTAGTACGAGATTAGTTGATTAGGGTGTACTACATTTCGGATTAGGGTTTATTAGTTGGATGAACAACCAGCGGAATGTTTCCGGGAATTTCGATTTTCGATTAGGGTGATATTAGTATGTTTATAGTTGATATTAATGCTCAATTGTTTATATCTTTTCTCGTACAGGAGTATGTGTGGAGCGTGAGAGCGGGGATTGTCGACGGAGGGTGTCAGTGGAGGATCTTCTTCGCCGTTGATCACGCTTCGAGGGTAAGAAATTCATCGACTTTCTTGAATGTACCTAGGGTTTTATTTTGGTCTAGATAACTGAGTCTGTCGCGTCACCTAGGCGTCTATACCCGTCCGTAAGCGTTACGCGGAAAAATATGCACATAGAGTTAGAGTTGCATATTTTCAGCCGTAACGCTTACGGCATTTACGGGGCAGTCCGCGGGTCCATGGATTGGGTACGTTCTCCCTGCTCTACCTCGATCCGAGATAGAATTTCGGCAGCGCCTCCCCGTTGTTCTCCGGATGCACATTCTCTCGGCTTTTTGCCGAGACGTGTATCGGGAGAGCAGCGGGGAGGTGCTGCCGAAATTCTGTCTTGGATCGGGGTAGAGCGGGGAGAACGTACTCAATCCACGGGCCCGCGGGCTATTTAGGTCCAATACCCATTAGAGAGATAGGTGGATGCATGCCGTAAAATATGGTTTTGTTAAAATTCAATGACATGTTGAACTGAAAGCATTGTGTATGTTTTTTTTTGTACCGATTAAAGGATGGAGAACCGTGAGTGGATGTATGCTGGCAGAAAGAGTCAGTATGAGTTTAGTGATGAATGGAGATATAAGGCTGAGGAGTTTGTGAACAAGGCGTTTGACATCAGCAGCAAACCCATGAAAGTGTTTTGCCCCTGTAAGAAATGCGCTAACCGAAAGCGAATGTCGAAGGTAGATGTCAGTACGCACCTGCTCAAGTTTGGGTTCACACCGTTCTACCATGTTTGGAATTTCCATGGTGAACAGTTAGCAAAACGTCCTATAACAGAGCCGCGTCAGATTCAGCCAGCTGGAGGATTTGACACTGGGTTCGAGAACTGCTTAGATGACTTTGTTAATGCTAATGCGCCTGAAAGCCCTCATGTAGAGGCGGAGACACCTCAGGAGGCGGAGACAAGTGAGCAGCCGGAGGAAAACACAAAGAAGTACTACGAGACTATGTTTGCTTCCCAGAAACCCCTCCATGAACATACAGATGTTACCCTTCTAGATGCCATCGCTCGCCTTATGGCCTTGAAGTGCCAGAGGAAGATATGCAGGGATGGTTTCGATGATCTTCTGGCCGTCGTTGGCAGCCTTCTACCGAAAGGGCACATCTTGGTGAAGAGCTTCTACGAGGCGACTAAACTCCTCCGTGAACTTAAGATGTCATATGAGAAGATAGACGCCTGTCCGAAGGGATGCATGCTATTCAGGAAAGAACATGCTGGAACAAATTATTGCATCCATTGCAATTCCTCGAGGTACTTCGAGGTCGACCTCGGTGGTGGACAGAAGAGGCAGACCGGGATTCCCCAGAAGATTCTCCGATACCTTCCATTTATACCGAGGATCCAGCGTCTTTACATGAACAAATACACTGCCCAGCAGATGCGATGGGCCGCATTAGGGGAGAGATACACCGACAAGATGATACATCCGTCGGATGGTGCCGCATGGAAGAAGTTTGTAGCAAAGTATCCACTGAAAGCGGGCGACCCGAGGAGCGTAGCTGTTGCTATATCAATCGATGGGTTCAGTCCATATGGCATGTCGGCGGCAACATATAGCTGTTGGCCCATGTTTGTCGTCCCCCAGAACCTCCCCCCCGATGAGTCCATGAGATCACATAACATGTTATTGTCGATGATAATCCCAGGACCGAAATATCCGGGTAAGAACATGAATGTGTACCTGGAACTGCTGGTGGAAGACTTGGCTGTTGGCTGGAACGGTCGCGGGGTTCAGACATATGATGCCTCAACAAATGATCACTTCGATATGTATATCTGGTACCACACATCTCTCCATGACTTACCAGCGCGTGCTTTGTTCTGCGGCTGGTGTACACATGGGAAGTGGCCTTGCCCAAAGTGCAGACAGGCTATGACTTTCTTCTGGCTTAAGAAGGGAGGCAAGTATTCCTGCTTTGATCAACATCGGCAGTTCCTTGACCCAGATCATAGATACAGGAGTGACGTAAAGCGGTTCAAGAAAGGAGTCGAGATCCATGCTCCGAAACCACGTCTGATGACCGGACGTGAAATCAAGGCTGAGCTAGAAGCTCTCGTGCCTAACCCCGATGGGAATGGTTTCGTGGGTTATGGGGAGACACACCAGTGGACTCACATTCCGTGCTTCTGGAAGCTGCTCCCGTACATGGAGGATGTTGAGCTTCCACACAACATTGATGTAATGCACACCGAAAAGAATATCGCCGAGGCTCTCTATAGCAGCATCATGGAGACTGAGAAGACGAAGGATAACGTCAAGGCTCGAATTGACCAAGAAGAGCTTTGTGACAGGCCAAATCTGAATATGCAGCCTCCTGGAGTCAACGACAGTAGGTGGTCTAAGCCAAAGGCTCCGTTCTGCCCTACAAGGGCGGAAAGAAGGGAAATATTACAGTGGCTCGTGGACTGTTTGTACTTCCCTGATGGGTATGCAGCTAACTGGACGAGGTGTGTGAACCTGGAAACGCAACGAGTGGGAGGGCTGAAGAGTCATGACTACCACGTGTGGATTGAGCGCATAATGCCGGTGATGATTCGAGGCTATGTCGATGAGGAGACTTGGCGAATACTTGCGGAGTTGAGCTTTTTCTTCCGCCAGATTTGTGTTAGGGAGTTAGACCGTAAAGTGGTCAAGAAGCTGCATGAACAGGCACCAGAGCTGCTTTGCAAGCTAGAGATGCTCCTTCCGCCAGGGTTCTTTAATCCGATGCAACATCTGATCTTGCATCTCCCGCACGAGGCTTCACTGGGGGGGCCTGAGAGAGAAATGAAGAAGCTACGTGGAAATTGCGGCAATAAATGCAAGATCGAGGCATCCATGGCCGAGGCATGCCTTAACGAGGAGGTGTCAAACTTCACGACAAGGTATTATCATGCCAACATTCCCACAAACCACAATCCAGTCCTTCGCTACAATGTAGCCAACCCTGAAGATGTACCCAAGCTTAGCATCTTCATAGGGCTCGGTGGCAAATCAAGTGGCACGAAGAAGTTCATCATGAATAAGCTCGAGCGGGATATGATAAGCTCGTATATCTTGTTAAGTATGGTGGAAGTGAAGCCGTACATCGAGTAAGTCTTTCACCATTTAGTATTTAACAAACATTCACTCCTATATTCGTGGCTAACTCCTCTTTTCTCATTGGCGTAGACGATTCACTCGTGAAAACTGGAAGCTGAGAAGGGAACCTACCCCGAAAGAGTCGAAGGATCTTTTTGACAAGGGTGCTGGTTTTGACAAGGGTGGTGGTTTCATCAGCTGGCTCGCGGGTTTGGTACTGTTCTATCTAACTTTTCTAGTGTCGTGGACATTCATCTAGCATTCATCGTTCTAAACTTGCCATGCTAAACTTGCAGGCAAAAAAGGACAAACAAATGAAGCCAGAGCTTAGAAAGATTGCCCATGGCTTTGGCCATTCCGTCAACTCATTCCATGCTTATGATGTGAATGGATATCGCTTCCATACCCATGAGTACACAACAAACCGGACCAATCGGAAGACAATAAATAGTGGGGTGTTATGTGAAGGCTCAGATAAACTCCATTACTATGGAAGAGTCGAGGCTATATACGAGTTGAATTATGGCTTTCGTAAAGGGCTAAATCCCGTTGTATTCAAATGCCATTGGTTCGACCCGCATTGGGTGAGACGGGATCCTAGAATTGGATTGGTCGAAGTTCAACAAAGCACCAAGTATTCGGGAGACGACGTCTACATTTTGGCTACCCAGGCCTTCCAAGTATTCTATCTCCCGTACCCGTGCAAGAAAACAGCCAAAGCATATCAAAAGCGTCTACAAGGGTGGGATGTTGTGATGACGGTACCACCGCACAATAGGCCGCCTATGCCTAACAGTGAAGATTACCGGCGCCTAGAGCCCTCGACATCCGAAGGCGAGTTTTATCAGGAAGGAGGGCTCCCTGGGATATTCACTATCAACTTGCCGACTGATGATGACATGGAATACGTCGAAGAAGACGAAGATGCGGGAATGGAGGAAGACACAGCGCATGATGAAGTCGTGGAGGTTCATAACCAAGCCGATGTGTCTTTGCTAGAGCGGTTCCACGCAGGACTTGACGTCGATGAGCCACAGGGACCACCTCCTGGTTCCGTGGAGGGTTGGTGGTGTGGCGACCCTGACAGTGATGATGACACGGGTGGTCCAATAGTTGATCCCAATGATCTCGACACAGGCTACTGATAGCGATGAGGACACATGTATTAGTAATTGCCAGTCTAGCTTATATGTAATAGGTCAATGCTACTCTATGTAACCATGATTGTCAGTCTAGTTTATTTTGTGAGAACTCATTGTCGCTACTCCATGTATTTTGTTTTATTCTAATTGTTGCTTCATCTAAATTCTTTTTTTTACTTTTGCTTCATCTATTTACCTTAATTTTGGATTATGTATACTGATGAAACTTTTTTTTGACAATGCAGGAAACATGAAGAAGGCCTTGGCAAAAAAGGTGCGTAGTGTGTCGAAAATCCTGGTGGGATCGAGTTCGGCACGACGGCTACCTTCACCTACACCCTCACCTCCACGTGCGAAGAGTGCACGGCGTGGGAGTACGAGGAGAGAGAGTCCTCCCCGGCCGAGGAGTCCGACGAGGAGGACGTTCCGTACGAGGAGGAGCCGGAGCCGGATTCTGAGGACGAGTCGCTGGACGAGTCGGAGGATAGCGAGGAGGAGCAAGAGGTGGGCGAGGAGGAGGACAGCGAGGAGGACGTGGGCGAGGAGGGACCTGGGCAGGGCGGGTTTGAGCTTGACCCGACGCTGCAGTGGGAGCCGCCGGAGGAGGAGTGGGTTGAGACGAACCTGACTATCCCCCCGCCACAGAGCAAGGCGCCGTATCAGCGGGGGGCCGTGACCCTCCCCGATCTTCCTTACGGCTCGCGTCACACTCTTCTCGTGCCCAGCGGGAAAAGGTACAGCTTATTGTTTATGTTCAATTTTAGCTTTTTTATTGTGTTTTGACCCGCTAACCATACTAATTTTGGTTTTTTCATTGTGTAGGTCGTTTGAGTATGTGCCTCCTCAGGCCAAGGGACAGCGTACCTACTCGAGCATCCTTGGATGTCTTGTGCGCAAGTTCTTCCCTGGGATTGTCACCCTCCCAGATGGTACCAGGAGTGTAGCTTGGACTTTCAAGCATTACACCTACGCGGAGGATCCTGAGGGCGAGGAGCTGGACATGGCGCATAAGACACTCCACTACTTCTGGGTAAGTTTGTTTGACTTCTGTAAATCCAAAATTTCACTAATGGCTTTAACCCTATTCTACCTATGTGCATGCTTGCAGAACTACTTCTCCTACCGGCCGGAGCACGAGGACGACTGCACGAGCATCCTTGTAGAGATGGCCTCCAAGATGGTGACGGACATGCACTACGAGGCTCGCGTGAACAGTGTCCTCAATTGGTACGCCGAGAAGATGATTAAGCTGGACAAGAAGCGTGCTCGGGACATCTTGATGCAGCCATGACAGTACCTGCAGGTAGCTTCATTTATATATTATCGATTTTGTTGACCACCATGTAATATCATTAATATGTGTGTTCTGTGCACGTAGGTGCCTCCTCCGTACGTTGGTAACAATTCATCGTGCCACCTCGCGATGGTAGCGTGGTGGACTAGCAACGAGTACCTCAAGCTGCATGAGGAGGGAAAGGCAAAGCGGGCGTACAACAAGGGTGGAACACACCGCCAAGGCAGCCGCAACCTCTACCAATGCGTGCAAAATGAGGTGAGCAAATGCATTCTTTAGTCCACCTAAGTTCGTGCTCTCTTTTGCAATATTTCCTGCTTTTCACCTATGTTCGTGCTCTCTTTGCAGAAAGCGAAGACCGGCGTAGACCCCTCGCCCTTCGCCGTTTGGTCAAAGTTTCGTATGCGGGATGAGCCGGATCCTGACACGGGGTCGATGTGGATCAACAGCGGCGCCGAGCTCCGGAGCACGGGGTACACGGCGAAGTTCAAGGAGCGCAACGGTGAGGATGCTGACCCTCTCACCAGTCCACTTGACGCCGAGGCTATCGTGCTTGCGGGGGGGAGGCAAGGCGAATGGCCGGTTGTGGATAGGTGACGGCTACGTCGACCCTCGCACCGTCCCGTCCCTACGCCAGGTCCGCCGTGGGAGGGCGCCTGGTGCGCCTGCTGTGGAGACCCGCCCACGAGTTTCGGGTCTGGTTGTCGACCAGCTCCGGGAGCAGGTTAGTCAGCAGCAGGTGCTCTTTGAGCAGCAGCAGGAGCAGATCCGACAGCAGCAGGAGCAGATCCGGCAGCAGCAGGAGGCGTCCAGGCAGATGATGGAGTGGATGACGGCCAACATGCAGCGCTTGGCTCCTGCGGACGGGACTCTTGCTTTTGCTCCACCGACGTTCCCATGGGTATGTCGTCAAACTTGTCATTCTATCCATCTTATTGTTCTAACTTAGTTATCTTTGTAATGCGAGCGTTTTTCCATGTTGTAGATGGATCCAGGATCGGCGGGTGGATCTCACTCGATGGCGCCGCAGCCGCCGCCTGGTGGCCAGGACGATCCGGAGCAGCAGCCCCACTTCACAAACCCTTCTGTTGTCCGGAGGCTTCCGTGGGTATGCTCGCATGACTCTTTCTCCGTAGTTTTAGTTCGCTTTCTTTTAATACCAATGTCATTTCCACCTAGTTGTCGAACTTATCATTTTCTTGCAAACGTGTAGGATCAGGATCATCCTCAATGATGTTGAGGACCTACTCCGCCGCAGGAAGGATCAGGTTAGTTAACATTTTAACTTGCTACCACTCTCGTTTGAAAACTTACTTCATGTCTCACTTAGATCGACATAGCCAATCAATGAATCTTCAATGGTCACTTGTGTCTTTTTGTTTATCACATAGAACAACTTGTGTCTTATTGTTTACTACATCTAACTTAGATCATGTATTTTGATTTACAACATCTAGACTTGTGCATTTTAACTTGTCATACTCATGATTTTTGTATGAACTTGTAGGAGGATCAACGATGACGTCCATCTTGCCCATCCGTCCATCGTCACGGAGTTCATGTGCTATGTGCTGTTCGAGACTATGTGTTGTTTGAGAATGTGGAGTTTGAACTATGTTGAGTTCATGGTTGTGAAGTTAATGTTGATTTTAGTCGACAAGCTATGTTTGTACTATGTGGATGCTATGTTTGTGGTGTTTGATCTTGTTTATATATGTTTGATCATGTTTATCATCTGTCAATTGTGTGCATTTGCACACTGTGAATTATCGTCTGTGAATTTTCTGTAAAATGCAGTGGTTTTTGCAAAAACAGCAAAAATCTGTGACATTATGGTCACTTTGCCGTGTAAAGGCACACGGCAAAGGCCTGTGCCGTGCACCTGCACACGGCAAAGCCCACACGTGGCGGCCACCTGTGCTCCTGGCATGTTTGCCAGGACCATATGGTCAATATGCCGTGTGTGTTTAGGGCAAGCACACGGCAAAGAGCCGATGCAGGCATCCTGGACAAAGCTGATGTGCCGTGCGTCTTGGTGGAAGGATCACGGCAAAGACGCCGTCTAAGGCCGCGGATCACGGCAAAGATTTAAACTTCGCCGTGCGGCCAGGTAGACACTCACGGCACAGATTTAAACTTTGCCGTGCGTCTTGTCTGTATCACACGGCAAACATTTAAACTATGCCGTGCGTCTGGTCTGTTACACACGGCAAAGAAGTGGTCGCCGTTTGACCCTCCTCTGACATCTTCTGACACATTTATTGTGCCGTCGAGTATGGGAGGCACACGGCATAGTCTTTGCCGTGATTGTTTGGGCAAAGCGCACGGCAAAGTTCTTTGCCGACACGTATTATGCCATGTGGGGTTTGCCGTGCGAGTCATCACGGCAAAGCGTTTGCCGTGTTCCGAAACACCTTTGCCGTGTCTTCTGGCCTCACAGCAAAGACGCTGTTTCCGGTAGTGGTGGTCTTTTTGCATCATAGATGCAACTTGGCAACTCGTAATTTCTCCTATGATCATAGCGGACGTACATACTGTCCACGTCAAATTAGGCCAGCGAAATCGCAAGAAAAACTCAATTCTCTTCCTCCCGCTTTACACACGTGAGCCCTGGTAGGGAGGGCAGACCTTTTTGAGTTTTCCCTCCAATAGTTACATTCCCTTGTGTTGCATCCGATGATGTTCTCTTGCTCAGCTCCGGCAGGGTCACAAGATGCATGGGAGAGCTTGTAATTGGCATTCCACACTTGCACACACTCGAGGGGTTGAGTAGGAATGCAATCATGCACCCCCTCCCTCATTCTCAAACCGTGAACAGAATTATCTCTCGCTTGATGTGCCTCCTTCTCATTTTTTTGACCACATTTTTTTTAGAGAAGCATGCGTGCACAACTAGTGTATTGTATTTACACATAACAATTGAATTATAATGTGAAGCAAGATGAGCTAAGCAAGCAATCGGAACAATGTCTAATGCTCATTGTTATATCCAGCTGTAGTGGCATTTAGATGAAGGCTGGAGTTAGGTTTTATCAAAAGAGAGAAGACATAAGAATTGGTTGGATGGAAATGGAACTACATATATAGTTCACACGTAATTATACACCAACTGTTTTCTTCTTTTAAGATCCACCAACTACTATACCTATTGAGTGGGTTATCGATTATCTACGTGTTTGGGACACTATGTAAATACATCCCACTAACCGACTTTTTGTCCTTTACACAAAATTGAAACAAAAAAAACTTAGGTAATTTAGCCAAAGCCAGGACAAATTAGGTTTGCAAAGTGGGTGTCAAAGCGTTTCTTGTTTCCTTTTTTGTGTTTGAAGTATTCTCTTATTCTTTTTTCATAAAAAAAAAACCAAGCTAGCAGCCTTCTTTACTTGTGGGCAAGCAAAACAGAGAAAACCAACAGAGGCATCCGTTGCACGGCACACCCTATAGTATAGCTCCAAACATCAACAACAGAAAGCCAGCTCATTTGCCATCCATGGAACCGTACACGTGTCACTCTCCTAACAAACTCTTTTGTTTGCAGAAAAATGGTACGTAGTGTTTCATCTCGTCTCTACCTTCCATCTTTAGCCTCACAGATGCACCCCTATGAATTGCATGCAAACTCATTATTATTTTCCTTCCACGCAACAGTTTTTATTTGCTACAGGACACCACAATATTGCGTACAAACAAAACGGAAAAAAGACAATTTTTGAGAAACAGCAAGATCGAAGCAAACAAAAGCTTTACTGTTCCCAAGCTAGGAAGCATATGCACCTACGTACTCCATGTAAAAACCAGGGAGCATGGCACACAGAATTCTCAAGCTTTTCGTGTCGACTGAATCTTCTTTTTTCCTTTCCATGTCACGTACGTACGTGTGCCTAGTCACTGACAAATATATCCACGGCCGTATAATCCTTTATCACTCTTCCAAAAGAATCCTCTCATCTACTTACAAAATATATATAACCTTTTGATTTTTTGATTGTCGAGCGGCGCGCGCGTGGGTGGGTGGGGGGGGGGGGGGGGGGGTTCGGAGTTGGGAGGAGGCATGATCCTAGTTTGCAGGCTTCAAATTTCGCGCCAAAATGCATTTACTTAGTATAGATCTTGCGCATTCATAAGATTACCGCGTTACAAACATTACATGTACACGTAGCTGTGATGTGCTTCAACTCACAAATACCGACGACAACTCACCGTAGTGGTTGTCCGATGTACTTTCAAGTGAAATGTATACCTCCACCAAAAAAATTACTAGAGCTGTTACCTATCGGCCCATACTCACCGTTGATTCGTGCCCCAGATGAAACAAGAAAATATATGCTTCAAATAAAATGTAACGTTTTGAGTTTTCGATTGTCAGGGCGCACACGGCGCGGGTGGTGGGGGTGGTGGGGAGGCGGTCGGAGTTGGGAGGAGTCATGATCCCAGTTGGCAAGTTTCAAATTTCGCGCCAAAATGCATTTACTTAGTATAGATCTTGGGCATTCATAAGATTACCGCGTTACAAACATTACATGTACACGTAGTTGTGCGGTGCTTCAACTCACGATACCGACGACTTATGCCAACTCACTGTAGTGGCTGTCGGATGTACTTTCAAGTGAAAACGTATACACCCACCAAATTTTTTAGCGGAGCCATTACCTACTGGCCCATGTTCACCGTTGATTCATGCCCCAGATGAAACATGTGGTTGTTTCATCTGGGACACAAATCTTAGAACACGAATAAACAATGTAACACGTGTCGGTAGGTACCGCTTCTAGTAAAAAATGCATTCGCCTGTATATACCACAAATCTCAAAAATGCATCCGACGGCTACAATGGTAAACAGGAATAGTGTATCCGGTACTACATCTTGCTTTTGGTGATGTTGTGAGTGTATGGTAACTCTTGTAATGTGAAAAAATAAAAAACCCAATTACCAAGAAGAAGGGAGGAAAGCTTCGGAATAGAGCTTTGGGAATTGGGAGGCGTATGCAAGATAGGTGGCTGCACACGCTGCCAGCCACTGGCCTGTGCGTCCTATAAGAAGGGAAGCCAGCCAACCAAGAAGGCAGGGGTTCGAGTTGCAGAGGAGAAGCGAGCAAGGATAGGGTAATTAAGCAGTAGTAACTGACGGAGCGGGCTAGGGGAGGAAAGAGCGCGATGCAGGACCCGGCGGAGAAGGTGGACGAGATGGCTGGAGGCGGCGGCGACTGGGCGTACATCGCGTCGGACGCGATGGCGACGACGGGCTTCCCGGCGTTCCCGTTCCCCTGCGGCCGGGACGTCATGTCCGCGCCGACGTCGGCGTCGCTGCTCATGTCCATGGAGCACGCCGCGCTCTTCGACTTCCAAGCGGCCTTCCCCTCGTCGTCGTCCGCCAACGCCGCCGCGCCCGCGCTCCCGGCCTTCCACGACTTCGCGTCCGGCGGCGGCAACCCCTTCGACGTCGACGCGCCGCCGTTCATGCTCGGGGCCCCGGCGGGGGCGGCGGGTGAGCAGAAAGGCGGGTTCTTTGCGCCCCCACCGCTGATGACTTTCGCCGGCGGGATGGGGTGGGACGACGAGGACGAGGACGAGATGGATCAGCAGAGCTTGGACGCCTCCTCCTTGGGGGTCTCGGCGTCGCTGGAGAATGCCGGGGCCGTCGTCGCACCGGGTGGTGGCGGTGGCGGAGGCGGCGGCAACGGGAGGGGCAAGAAGAAGGGGATGCCGGCCAAGAACCTCATGGCGGAGCGGCGCCGCCGGAAGAAGCTCAACGACCGCCTCTACATGCTGCGCTCCGTCGTCCCCAAGATAAGCAAGGTGACAAATGCTCCTGTCATTTCCATGTTAATTTAATCGCCTACTTGTTGTCATCTCTACTGTACTATTGTTGTTTTACCAAGTTTTTGTTCATGAGGTGATACTAGTACTCTAGTACAGGTATGATAACTGTTACTGCAGCAGGTGGTGAATTTTGGTGATGAATTCTTGAATTGGGATGCATTTAGATCAGAAAGCACAATATTTAGTAGATCTATGGCGCTCTTACAGTCATGTTGTTGCATCTATGCTATGTTTACGGAGCAATAAAATTCTTCCATTATCTATGAAAATAATCGTAGGCTCGGTTTGGTGCGCGGGAAATTTCTGGTTTCCTGCGCAAATTGAACTTATTCACGTGGAACATGGAGCAACAAAATTCTTCCATTATCTATTGGAGCGCGGGAATTTTCTCCGTATCCTGCAAGAATTGAACTTATTCACGTGAAACAGGGAGCAATAAAACCCTTCCATTATCTAAAAAATCTCTACGGCTATATGGAGCATGGGAATTTTCCTTGTTTCCTGCGGAAATCAAACTTATTCACTTGAAATTCATTTGTTGTGAATCCTTTTTTGTCGTTATGAAATTACTCCTTCCATTTATCTGCAAGATTTGTATGTGTGAATCTTTAATGTCTTCACTAACTCGTGAAGTTGTGTTGTTGCATAGGCCGGGTGTAATTGGTATCCACTTGATATTGATATATTGTCTTTTATCGAAACAAAAAAAAATGCTAGCTTTGATGATATAACTTTCTTCTGAGAATCCCTTCTCAGATTGCTGGGTGTTTGCTGTACTGTCTTGCCATGGTAGATTTCAGTTCTGAACCTACATCTGGATGTTTTGCCTTACTGTCTAGCCATGGTATCCACGGTTTTTTTTTCGTAGTTTTTTCTTCTACTGTTGCTTGAGGTTATATATGGGGACCTGTAATTCTGTAACAGGCCCAGACTAAATGGTGCATGTTCAACACAGTGCCATGCACAAGGTGTTAACGAAAGCGACCTACCAAGTGCATTTTGTTTTCCATCTGTCCTTGATAGCTCTTTGTGTTGTAGTTTTTTTTTGTTGGTTTCCTTGACATAGTCCTGCTCCTGGATGTTTTGGTGTGTGCATTTTCCTGCACTTGTTTCATGTAATCAACTTACTTTCTTCACATTAATCAAGATGGTTTCGAACAGTAAACAGTGATCTGAAGTACAGTTCCTGAAGAGTAAAAATGTTCTAACAATTGAGCGCTTTGCATCGTTAGATGCTAATTTGCAGTTGACCAGCAGCTCATCACCAGTTTTCTTCTCCCGTGTCAGATGGACAGAGCTTCAATCCTTGGTGATGCAATAGACTACCTGAAGGAACTCCTGCAGAGGATCAGTGACCTTCACAATGAGCTCGAGTCTGCTCCGAGCTCTGGTGCACTTGCTGGACAAGCAGCAGCAGCTAGCTTCCACCCCTCGACGCCCACACTGCAGCCATTCCCCGGCCGCATCAAGGAGGAGCG
This sequence comes from Puccinellia tenuiflora, assembly GCA_012064385.1. NCBI lineage: Eukaryota > Viridiplantae > Streptophyta > Magnoliopsida > Poales > Poaceae > Puccinellia > Puccinellia tenuiflora. Next base: position 258,034 of record QRDG01000399.1, read on the forward strand.
GTGCCCGACCTCGTTCCCTAGTCCAAGTGGTCAGCAGGCAACGGTTAGTCCATTTCCTTCTGTAATGAAATTCGATACTATCTGTTGTGTGTTGTACTGAAAATGTTAATTGTCCTTCATTTATTTGTGTTTCAGGTTGAGGTGCGGATGAGGGAAGGGCAGGCAGTGAACATCCACATGTTCTGCGCGCGCAGGCCGGGCATCCTGCTGTCCACCATGAGGGCCCTCGACAGCCTCGGCCTCGACATCGAGCAGGCGGTCATCAGCTGCTTCAATGGGTTCGCGATGGATGTTTTCCGCGCCGAGGTTTGTCATTCCACACATCTTTATGACAATGTAACTGTGGCAATGTGTACTAATTCTGTCAAATGATGTACATTTTCCACATGTGTTTGATCAAATCCTACCGTTGCTGTTCACCATCTTTATGGTCTGATGACTGATGTGTTTCTGTACTTCTGTGGATCCAGCAATGCCGGGATGGTCCTGGGCTGTTGCCTGAAGAAATTAAGGCGGTGCTCCTGCACTGTGCCGGTCTCCAGGGCGCGATGTAGGCGAAGCCCCCCCAGAACAAGACCTCCTCCAGGATGATGGTGATGGCCCTTTCCTCCAAGGGACTCCATTAGTGATCATCCTAGGCATTGGGTGGTACTTGTCCTTCCTGTCTGGCCAGGAAAGTTGCTAGATGTATAAAAACTTTGTGTTGCTCTACCAGTTTCGTTTCGGGGACGATTTCATGTGATGAGGCTCGCCATCTGCAGGCATGAGCGACAACCATGTAGCCCGGATCTCTTTGTGTGTTATCTTTTTCTGCCGTTGAACTATCTGCGACTTTCTTCCATGGTGAATGATGATGGGATGGGGAATATGAACTGTGTACATTTCCTTTTGCATACAGTACATATCCATGGCGTCAGTCAAGCTGCAGCTTGATCGTGCTGATGGTGCACAAAAGATTCAGCATGTCAGGACAATGATTGCCTGCAGCTTGTTGTTGCGGACAAGAGCTGGGATCAGTCACTGGACTGAAATGAATTCGGTGGAATTGAATTGATTTCACTGGCATCTTGTCGTCTACTTATGCAAAAACTGTTTCTGTAGTCTAGCCTGAACCATCATAATCATAACCCATGTGCAATTCTGCAGTGAGAGAGGTCGACTGGTACTCCATGTAGGGAGGATTAGTTGGGGATTTGTTTGGATAGGCCGGGCTTGGCAGGAATGCAGGATCTGGGTCTGTTCTTGAATTCTGCCGTCACTCTCCAAGGCCACAGCTATATTTGCAGATGCAGCACTGTTGGCTTCACAGTAACTATCATGCTGTTTCTTTTCTAAAGTAACCATCGTGCTATTTTTTCTTGTGATACCGGCATTTGACCATTAGTCGTGCCTGGTAGGATGATTCGTTTTGTGGAGAAAAGAGGACATAGTAAATATCGTATCCTTTACGGGTTTGTAAGCCACACATGTAATTTTGGTTCCTCAATTAGACAAACAAAATATGTGCTATATGCCAAATAAAAAAAAACTCAAATTCTTGTACGACGAAAGTTTCGGTATCCTCAGCTTCCTCGCGGATTCTCCTTAATGGTGTGCCGGGATGCCCTATCCGACATGGTAGGGGGCTGCGGCAGGGAGACCCCCTCTCCCCTTTGCTCTTCGTCATCGGTATCGATCCGCTGCAGCAGTTGCTTCACATTGCCACCGATCAGGGGCTCTTGCGTCGGGTTCAGGGGAGAGGAGCCAATCTTCGGACTTCCATTTACGCCGATGATGTGGTGATTTTTCTGAAGCCTATTCCTACCAACGTAAACGTCTTGGCTTCCATTCTTGCTGACTTTGGAGAGGCGTCGGGTCTGGTCACTAATTTTCTCAAGAGCTCTGTTGTTCCCATTCGTTGTTCTAGTATTGACCTCGACGTGGTGCTCGCGAACTTTCCAGCAACCCGTGACACCTTTCCACTGCGCTACCTCGGCTTGCCGCTCTCCACCCACTGTCTTCGGAAAGCGGACTTTCAGTTTTGGAGGACAAGATCGCTGTCAGGCTTCCTATCCGCGCGGGAAAGCACCTCACGGTTGCTGGGCGCTGCGCGTGGATCAAATCCGTCTCCACTTCCCAGGTTATATACCACATCACACCCCTCGCCGTCCCTCCCGGAACGCTTCAGGGCATTGCAAAAATCCAGAGGGCCTTCCTTTGGGCGGCGGTGAAAGAACAAACGATGTCTCGGATGTCGCCTAGAGGGGGGGGGGGGGGTGAATAGGCGATTAACACTTTTTCTATTTAAGGGCTTGATAATTGCGGAATAAAACTATGTGTTTAAATTAACAAGCCAACAACCTAAATTACTAGGTTTACCTATGTGCACCAACAACTTATGCTAAGCAAGGCAAGCAACAAGGTGATAGCAAGATAAATAACTTCAAGCACGAAGGCTATCACAATGTAAATTGCATAAGTAAAAGCTCGGGTATAGAAATAACCGAGGCGCGCAGAGACAAGGATGTATTCCCGAGTTCCTCCTTGTTAAGGTAGTACGTCTCGTTGGAGGGGTGTGAGCTCGCCACAAGAGGCCTACTCAAGATGCCACAAAGGCCTCACTCTATTCTCCGATGAACCTCACCCAAGGGATTGGTTCACCTTCCACTATCGGAATCCTTCGAGGCGGATTCCGGAGCCCTTTACAACTTCTCTTGGGGCACACACCCACAATTCAATTGGGGGCTCCCAAATTCGTGTCGAATCTTCACAACTCGAAGACTTCGCGGCACCTCCACACCGTCTAGGGTACATAATGCACCCAAGAGGCACAAAGCTCTTGGGAACACAATGCACCCAAGAGTAACAAGCTTCTCAACGTCGATCTTCACGTATCACCGTAGGGAGAGCAACCCGATGCAACAAATGCAAGAGGCAAGAACACACAAAGTGGTCAAGTCCTTCACTCTCAAATTCCAACCAAGCAACAAATGCTTTGGGGGGAATAAAAGAGGAAGAACAAAGGGGATGAACACAAAGCAACCCCAAAATCTAGATTCACTAGTTCCCCTCACTTAGAGGAGATTTTGATTGGTGGAGATGTAGATCTAGATCTCCTCTCTTGAATCCCTAAATTTGGGCAAGAATCATTGGAGGGATTGAGAGTAATCAAAGCTTTGGAGGTCAACAATGGAGGAGTGAGAGAAGCTCCAAAACTTGGGAACCATTGGGGAAGAAGACCCCTTAAATAGGTCCCCACCAAATCCAACCGTTGGGGGCAGTTTTTCCTGCGCGGGCCGGAATTTCCGGCACTTACCCCGGAATTTCCGGACCCCCCGGAGCGACCCGGACGCCCTGGGAACTCTCTGGACATGGTCCGGATATTTGGGCCGGAAATTTGGGCCGGATATTTCCGGGGGGCCGGAAATTCCGGCCTAAGGACCGGAACTTCCGGCCCAGTGAAAAACTGCACAAAGAGCAAAACGAAAACGGGCATATCTTTTACATCCGGACTCCGTTTTCGATGATCTTGGGCTCTTAGAATCGTAGCAACGAGCTCTACAAGAATAAAGAGAAACATCATAGTCCAACAAGGGAGGATAAAAACAAATGGAGAAAGGTAAAACCTCTCTATAAAAGGCGAACCGATAAACCTCCAAAACCAAAAACCAACAAGTTTTTCATCAAGACTCCGTTTTCTATGATCTTGGGCTCGTTGGACTCGCAACGAAAAGATCTACAAGATCATGCAGAGAAACATCATTGTCCATCATGATATTATAAAAGCAAATGGGGAAAGGTAAAAGCTTCTTTTCGCAAACCGAAAAAGCCGAATCTTTTGCAAATGAAGTCCGAATGAAATAAAACCAATTTTGTTGGAAAGAGGACGACAAATGCTACCTTTAAAAAAGGCAAACAAGCAAAGGATATTTTGCAAAGAAATGGAAGAGATAAATCTTCCGCACGGATGAACCGGTAAAATCTCCAATACCGAAACCGCAATAGAAGATGCATATGAAAATCGTTTTCGGTGAACTTAGCTTTGTCATGACAAGCACGACAAGCACCAAGACCACACCACGATAAGAGACAAATAAGAATCAATAAAGATGATTGCATGGATGCAAAGGTTTGTGCTCTCTATGACGATACGATCACGATACTTGGTCGAGAGCCCCTCTTGATAGTACGGTTATCTATCCTATAATCCGGTCTCTCACTAAACAACATGAGACCGATAAAATAGAAACCCTATCAAGATCATACCTTTGCCTTGCGCATTAATCCACTTGAGGTCGATGAAGACGATCTTCATCTCCTCAAGATGCACCACCTTCCTCGATTGCGCTTCGGTGAAGATTCACATGACGCTCCCCCATACACCAAGATGGGAGACGCACTCTTCGGCATAACTTCACTTGGCCTTTATCAACCCGCACAAAGCCTTGATCAACACAAACTTTTCTTCCCTTAGCTTTGACTCCAACAAATGGATATCAAGCAACTCAAATGGACACACTCTTCGGCATAACTTCACTTGGCCTTGATCAACCCGCACAAAGACTTGATCAACACAAACTTTTCTTCCCTTAGCTTTGACTCCAACAAATGGATATCAAGCAACTCAAATGGAAACACCTATGAATATAGCTCAATACAAACATTAGTCCATAGAGATTGTCATTAATTACCAAAACCATGCATGGGAGCAACCATGCACTTTCAGGCGGCCTCTTCCGTCTCGGGTGGGAAGTGTAAAGTGAACTAGAAGACCGTATGCCGTCCAAAAAAGCTCGGAGGGTTGGGCGTGCTTAACCTTCATACCTTTGCGAGAGCACTGCAGCTGAGGTGGCCCTGGTTGGAGTGGAAAGCGCCGGAAAAACTTTGGGTTGGCCTGGGAAACCCATGCATGGAGGAAGATATGGACCTTTTCTACGCAGCAACTTTGATTTCTATTGGAGATGGTACCACCGCTGATTTCTGGCATTCTCCTTGGCTCCGGGGATGTCGTCCCAGTGACATTGCCCCGGATATTTTCCGCATATGCAAAAGAAAAAATTGGACCGTCTCTATGGCTATGCATGACGAGGCTTGGATTAGACAACTCGACTTCACTCAGGGCATGTCGGTGGACCATATCACGCAGTTTGTTGCCTTATGGACGGAGCTGCAGGACGTTGTCTTAGATGAAGAGACTGCTGACTCCATTTCGTGGCGTTGCTCTACTTCGGGAGTTTACTCTTCCTCGTCGGCCTATAGCTTACAGTTTGCGGGTGCCACCTCCTCCCCCATGCCCACCTTGGTGTGGAACGCCTGGGCTCCACCTAAGTGCAAGCTCTTCGCATGGATGATCATTCAGAATAGGGTGTGGACGGCGGATCGCCTTCAACGGCGTGGATGGCCGAACTGTGGGAACTGTCCCCTGTGCGGTCAGGTTCAGGAGTCTGGGGTTCACCTTCTCTTCCATTGTCGGTTCTCTGCCCGCATATGGAACGCGATCGCCACATGGATTGGGACCCCGCTTCTGCTCCCATGCCGGTGGGAGCATCTCCACTCGGTCCTTGACTGTTGGACGGCTACGGTCACGCATCCGGGAGCTCCTCGCAAGGCTGTTGCATCCATGATTATCCTGACCTCTTGGAAGCTTTGGAACGAGCGTAACTCCAGAATCTTTCGTCACTCGTCGCACCTTCCCAGCTTGGTCATCTCTGAGATCAAGGAGGAGGCCCGAACCTGGTGTACAGCGGGTGCAAAATGTTTGGTGAAGTTCATTCCGGGAGAGTAATTCGTTAGGCTTCTTTTGGTGTTTTTGGTGTTATGGATTGGTGTGGGCTTGGTCATGTAACCGTTTAAAACCTTCTCTTCTGCTTAATAAATGAAAAAAAGTTTCTAATTATATATATGTTTTGGCAGATGAACTCATACTTCGCTGGTCAAATTGATGATGTTAAAGTACGTGCTAGCCTTATAAACCTAAAAGGGGACATTATTAATTTTCCAAATGTTACCAAACAAAGAAACTTTAAGGTACACCAAAATGAATATGAGCAATTGATTTGGCTCATACCTATTGTTACTTTGTAGTTTTATGAGGTTATTAATTGGTCGGTATTATCACACATTTAACGTGATCTGAAAAATTGCAGCAAAACAAAGTATAACTTCATCACCACTGTAGACTAACTTAGGGATCATTGCTCATCACGGAAGCAAACACTGCTTGATCACCGTCTTTAAGATTGATTACACATTTTGTTATTTATGTTGTTGCGCTTGGATTTTTTTGTTTAGCTTAAAGTTCTTATTAGCCTGGCTAGTTATTTAGAACTTGCTCGTTCAGTCTACAATTAAAATACTCCCTTTATAGATATAAGGTGTATTTGTTTCCGTGAAAAAAATATCAGAATATAGGGTGTACTACGTTTCACCACTCATCTGGATTTTTTTTTAGGGATTTCATATGTTCCTTATCTCATGCAAACTCCTCTTTTCCCACATCAATTAGCGAGAGGTAATTTCATCCAAAACTGGTGTAATGTTCCCCCTCCACGAGTGTGCTTAAACTTCCGGGCAGAAAATTATACACCCTACAGCTAGGAACGAGGGAGTATAAAATATAAAGTCCGCACATACTTGAAGTGTTACATATTAGAAATTTCTTATTGAAATAGTTCAGAGTTGCTGGACCCACAATTTTAATATGTAAAGAACTAGGTACTAACTTTTGTAAGTTTATAGATGCAAAGAAAAAGGAGAGCGGCGTTTCTGTGCCCGGGCACACCAGCTCCCGGTGATTTTCAAAAAAAATTGAAAAATCAAAAACTTTGTAAAAAAATGCGAAAAAAATCATTCACGTACCCGACCATGTTCCGCACCATCGTGAAAAATTTCGCATCAAAATATCATCGTATGCGACCTGGGCGAAAATGCCAAAATTCTGACAGCATGTGAGATCCGGAATTTTGAATTTCTTGTCAGAATTTTGTCATTTTTCCCCAGGGCGCATACGATGATATTTTGATGCGAAATTTTTCACGATGGTGCGAAACATAGTCGGGTATGTGCATGATTTTTTTCGCATTTTTTTGAAAAGTTTTCATAAGTTTTTTTTTGCTCCCGAAAAACGGGAGCTGGTGCGCCCGGGCGCCGATGCGAATTTCCGAAAAAGAATCTTTTGCGGTTTTTCTTATTGCTAAAATTACTGAAAAATATCAAGTTTTGAAAATTAATCTCAAAAGATCAAATCATCAAAAATACCAATTTTCTATTTTTGAGAGTTGCACAAATTGGAGCCAACTGCTACAACACGAGAGATCCACCAGGCCGGATTAAACATGGATCTCGGGTAAGAGTGAAATAACAATAGTAACGGAAAGCCTGTTGCATTTTATAAAACTTTGGGTACTCTCTAGCAATTAAGCTTTCAATTTTTAAGTATCTCGGAAAGCTTGGTCCCATTTACTAGAAAGATGTTTTCCTTCATTCTAACTATTTGATCTAGTTCCTGAAAAAAAATAGAGGAGCTTGTGGGTAGTTGAAAGGACATCTACGTTAGTTACATGGTTTTTATTATTATTTTTGTGCTTCACTTCCCTCCACCCGAACCTGACCGTGGTATCTCTTGGTGTTGAGTCACATGGGGTTGGACCGTCACTGCGCGGTCTCTCTCGCCCGCCGCCATAACCTTAAATTAAACAGGAGCCCTACCCTGCAATCGAAAAACACCGGTCATTTTCTCTCTCACATGCGTGAAAATGTCGTGAAGCAGACTCACTAAGCCGCCACCGTTTTGACTTGTAATATTAAGTGTGTAATATTTGGATATGTAATGGGTCTCTTTTATCACTCTAAGAGATAGAATATTTGTGGAACGGTATTTCATAAGTATTAGTGTACCACAACGTGTCGTGGTGTGAGGGGTCACCTCATATCATTTGCAAAAATCCATCAAAAAATATGAGTGCTTAACTGCTTATTACGAGTAAATTACAAAAACCTACCACATTTGGGGCAAGGGTACCATCTTTGGTGATTTTTGCAAATCAGTACAATCTCTGGGGTGACAAGCAACGGCCAGCGCTGTGATACGTGTCAAACGTATCTATAATTTTTGATTGTTCCATGCTAGTTTTGTGATGTTGTCACATGTTTTTAATATCATATTAGTACATCATTCTTATGCATTTTGTCGGACTAACCTATTGACAAGATGTCCAGTGTCAGTTCCCTGTTTTTGTCTTGTTTTCGTTGCAGAAAGTTACTTCTGAAAATATTCTCGGAATTGGACGAAAATTTACGACGATTTTTTATTGAGGAAATGAGGACCGAAGCCAGAAGGGCGACCCTGGGAGGGACCCACAGCCCAGGGGCGGGTCCCACCCGCGGGTCTAAGGGGGGTCGCGGCCGCCACCCTTGGCTGCCCCTCGGAGACCCCCTCACGACGCCCTTTGGCCTATAAATTGCCCCCGACGAAAAAACCCTAACCCCGAAAGGATTTTCCCAGAAACAGAACAGAGCTCCGCCGTCATCGTCGACAAGTTTCGGGGGTCAAATTGTTCCTATTCCGGCACCCTGCCGGGACGGGGATCGACCTCCGGAAGCCATCTCCATCAACACCGCTGCATCCCGCGATGAGGAGGGAGCAGTCCTCCACCGGGGCCGAGGCTTGTACAAGTAGCTATGTGGTTATCTCTCTCTCCCATGATGTGATCTTCGTTGTGATCATGAGCTTTGTTGATATAGTTGAATACATGATGTTTCCCCTTATGTAATGGATATGATTTTGCTCAAGTGGTGTCATCTAGTATAAGTTCAGGAGTCACCGTTTTGATCACGGTACCTCGGTGACAGGATGGGTGCTGTGTGTGACTCTATGATAATAGCTTAGAGGGATCTTCATCATGAGTTTGTTCTTTATTATGGTTGGATTGAATAGATCATGAGGTTTCTTGATGCTTGTGTTATTGAAGAAAGAGACTATTCAAGAGATAGGTTGTGGTGTTTGTTAGTACTATCTTTGGATGCGGACAGTGACAGCATGAAGTGTTCATAGATGTGGAATACGAACTTTAAGGTGTGCTTTTCGTAGCCCTACGCAATTCTCATCCTATTTGATCCATGAAAGAATGATCTCCGAGTAACGTCTACCTTGCATGTGTTTTTGTGGGAACTATCATGTGTTTAATTATATTAATGATGTTGAGAGTAGTCACTAGTGAAAGTATGAAGCCTAGGCCTTGTTTCCAACCATTGAATCACCGATTTTAGCCACTTTTGTCACTTGTTTGCTTGCTGCCATTTTTATTACAGAATTATAAAATCACCTTTTACCATCCATATCACTTGCATTTTACTATCTCTTCGCCGAACTAGTGCACCTATACAATTAGCCATTGTATTAGGTGTGTTGGGGACACAAGAGACTTCTTGTATCTTAATTGCAGAATTGCTTGAGAGAGGATACGTTCAACCTCTTCCTCCCGTGGATTCGATAAACCTTGGGTTACTCACTTAAGGGAAATTTGCTGTTGTCCTACAAACCTCTGCGCTTGGAGGCCCAACAAAGTCTACAAGAATAGAAGCGTGTAGTAGACATCACGTTGATTGCAACTGAGAGAGTTGTTTGACCGTTTTGACTCTAGTCAGTGCAGACGTGGCGCAAACGGCCATTACCGGCAGCCGTTTGGATGCGCCGCCTGGTCCTGGTCGGGTCAAGACCTAGCTCCCGCGTGGGTCGGTCGGACCAGGCAAACACAGACCAGCATCCCTTCTTTTTTTCTCCTCTTCCCGTGCGAGTCGCCGCCCTGCGCCGCCGCCCTGCTCCGACTACGTGGCCGCCGACGCTGACGAAATGCCGAGCTGGAACGACGGCGAGACGTCCAACAAGGGTGCACTAAGTTCAGGGGTAAGTTTTGTTCATGTATTGGGTAAGGGTTAGGGTTAGGGTTAGGGTTAGGGTTTCGATTTGTGGATTTTGGAGGATTCGTCGAATTTGCCATGTTTAAGACTCGATTTCTTGTTCTTTTCGTGGATTTGTAGTGTACTGAGGGGGGCTATACTCCTGATTCGATTGAGGATCGAACATTTGAGGGCATTGCTTTGGATTCAAACTCGCTTTGCTACGTTCACCAGCAATTGCCACAGAGATTTGTTGCTTTTGAAGGGAGGAACACAGGGCGGTGATTTCTGGCATGTGCTGTGAAGAATGTAAGTTGTTTTAATCTTGCGTTTTTTGGTACATTAGTTAGTCATTGTTAGTTAGTGAGTCCCTGTTAATCATTGATAGCTAATTAGCTAATCAGAAATAACCAGTGTAGAGTAGTTGTTATCCACTATTAGTTAGTGAGTCCCTGTTAATTATTGACAGCTAATTAGCTAATCAGAAATAAACAGTTTATATTCACTGCATCTTATTCACTCCATGTTCAGTATTAAAATTGACAGTAATTATCTCAATTGATGTGTTTTAGGAAGTCGAAAATTGTGGATTTGTTGATTGGATCGATCCTGAGTGGCCGGAAACACTGCAACGTGCATTAGGGAGTTTGTGGAGCAAGCTAGAAGAGACCAATTCTGCCAGAAATGATGAGAAATTTGATAATATTCTGTTGGTAAAAAATTTAGCTGAAGAGAAGACAAAATTGGAGAAGAAGTATAATGGTTTAATTGCTGAAGTTAACAAGATGTTGGATCACACTGTCCAGAAGGTAAACCAAGAAAACTATGGTAAGAGTGAGGAGGAGTACAGTGTCCAAACCCTGAAGCATGAACTGTTTGTGTTGAAGGAGGTGCACTCAAATGTTAGTGAGATGAAGGAGAAAATGGAGAAGAAATTCCAAGCTGAAAAGGAAGCACTGAAGGAGGAGGAGAAAAAACTGGAGTACACATTGTTTGATCTGTTCAAAGCAAATAATTTGAACAAAGAGAGGCTCAAAAGAATCAAGGAAATTTGTGATGAGGACAAGGAGATGTAATAGACTATATGTGGTTATATTGCAATTGCAAAATTTGAACTCTATTTAGCAGCAAACCTATGCAATTGTAATATTGTATCAATTTGGCCTCTATGTACCTCTCAATGGATATGTTTAGTAATTTGAATTATGTGTGCCGAATCTTAATTTGAAAATGTGGGAAATATGTGTGTGTCTAAATTCTGTTGAAAATGTGTGTGATCAATTATGGGTGTGATGACTTGTGTGTGAGATCTTTGGAGAAGACCTTCTATATAGTTATCGTCGACGAGTGTCGGAAACATTCGTCGACGACAACTCAATGTTTGTAAAGAATATCTAGATAGTTGTCATCGTCGAGCTCTACGACGACGACACCTCAATGTTTGTAAAGAGTAAATAGATAGTTGTCGTCGACTGACTCGTCGATGACAACACTATCTTTTGAATTTGAACATAATATTTGTCAACAAAAATCAACTGAATTTATACATAGAGAGTTAGACAGAAGTGAGCACACAAAATTATCACAAATTCATCAAAGATGCATCACAAAATTTCAACACACAAGTTTCATCACATTAATATCATCATCCATCTCATTTAATCTCAGTATCTGAAACAAGTTTCATCAGCTAGCTGTCCCACAGCAGCTGGAAAGAGGTGCACTATGAAAACACAATAGTGCACCAGAGCTGGGGTAAGGCATCTGTCATGTCCACTACACACCAACTCACCAAAATATACAGCAAATGATGTAAGTTCATCACATCTGTATGACCAAAAGATCCAGCAAGTTCTGGAATTACGCCATTACATTAGTAGACACAAATTTCCTGCAACCACATGTTCTTGCCAAAAGGTTGATAGCATGTGTTGAGTCACCCTTTGCATTAGTTACTTGCCACAGTCCTATATCTGCAACCCTAGGAGTACACCACCTTGAGTGTTTCTTTGCCATTTCAAGTTGCTCATGAAAGTGAGGAGTAATTTCCCATCCAGCTCTAGCAGCACCACACCTCTTGTCATAATTTCTGGTCATCATCTTGTCCTTTATCCCTTCAATCATGGTTCTTATGGGATTTTTCCTAACATCCAAGATGTATTTGTTGAACACCTTACTAAGGTTATTCACCACTAAGTCTGTTTTGCAATTTGTGTCAAAGGCATGTCTAGCCCAAGTGTGCACTGGGATTTTACTCAACCATTTCTAAGCATCTTCACTCTCTGACTTTAGATTTTCCATGGCAACATCAAAATGCTTCTTATGATAAGCATAGGATGCTGCATCCATACACTTCTTAAGATCTTCACCCCTAAACCCAGCTGTTTGAAAATTTGCATATATGTGTCGTAAGCAATATCTTTGAGGACTGGTAGGAAAAACTTGGGTCACTTGAAAGTGCATGGTTGCCCCCATGTGTGGTTTTGGTAATTAATGACAATCTCTATGGACTAATGCTTGTATTGAGCTACTTGTAGGTGTGTCCATTTGCAGTGCTTGATCTCCATTTGTTGGAATCAAGGCAAAGGGAAGAAGAGTTTTTGTTGATCAAGGCTAAGTACGAGTTGATCTCCATGTGAAGATATGCTGAAGAGTGCTTCTCCCATATTGGTGTATGGGGGAGCAACATGTGAGCCTTCACCGTGCGAAGCGCAAGTGGATTATGCGCAAGGCAAAGGTTTATTCTTGATAGGTTTTCTATTTTACCAGTCTCATGGTGTTAGTTGAGAGACCGGATTATAGGATAGATAGCCGTACTATCAAGAGGGGCTCTCGAGCAAGTATCTTGATCGTATCGTCGTAGAGAGCACAAACCTTTGCATCCTTGCAATTATCTTTATTGGTTCTTATTTGGCTCTTATCGTGGTGTGGTCTTGGTGCTTGTCGTGCTTGTCATGACAAGGCCAAGTTCACCGATAACGGTTTTCATATGCGTCTCCTATTGCGTTTTCGGTATTGGAGATTTTGTCGGTTCGTCCTTGCAGAAGTTCTCACTCTTCCAATTATTTGCAAAATCTCCTTTACTTGTTTTCAATATTTTCAAGGATATCTCTTGTCATCCTCTTTCCAACAAAATTGGTTTCACGTCATTCGGACTTCATTTGCAAAAGATATAACATTTCCTGTTTGCAAAATAGAGGTTTAACCTTCCCCATTTGTTTTCACAATATCTTGTTGGACTATAATGTTTCTCTGCATAATCTTGTAGTGCTCGTTGTGACGATTCCAACTGTCGTGGGGCTACCTTTCGGGTACCCCACGGTGGTGGTACCTGGGTCACGCCAAGGGAAGCCCATTGAAGCCCATGAAGTGTACCGTGTGGCCCAAGTAGCTGGTTAGGCCGGTGATAGCTCTCCTTATCCTGTAAAGTGCAATCCGCACCGTCCACCCGAGACCTGGCCTGTGATATAAAGGCCAGGAGGGTGCGCCACCCAGGCCAAGAAAAACACAAGCAAACCCTAGCGAGATTGCCATCTCGCCATTGTAGCCACCTCGATAATACCAGACAAGCAGGAGTAGGTCTTTACCTCACCTCGAGGGGCCGAACCTGGGTAAAACTCGCCCCCTGTTAGCCGTCGTGATCACCAACGTTCCTACTCTCTCCCCCTCAATCAACCCGGGATACACAACCTTGGGATTTGCCGAGTCCACACCTCGTCACCAACGAGTCCAAGATTATCGAAAACGGAGTTCGTGGGTGAAAGTTATCGCGTTTATCTCTCGGAAAGTTTTTTAGACAGAAATTAAAGGAAAAAGAAAAAAAGGTGGGCGCACCAGCCGGCCCACCTCGCGCGTAGCCGGCCCAGGCCGGGCCGCAGGCCGGGGCCTTCGGGTGCTATGCCGGCCTCGCTCGCCTGGCTGGCCGGCCCAGGCCGGGCTCCCAGGCCGGCCCCTTCCGTGGCCTTCCCGGACTACTGCTGCTGCCAGGCCAGCCCAGACCGGCCTCAAGCCGGCTCGACTGCTGCATTCGCTGCCAGGATTCGCTGCTTCTGTCGCTGATTGATTCTCGGCCGGCCTGGCCGGGTGCTGGCCGGCCCCAGGCCGGGCAGTCGGGCTGGCTGTTTTTTTTCCCCCAACGGCCACATTTTGTGCCCCCTATAAAAGGGGCCTTCTTCCCCATTTTTCCTCTAGCTCTTTTTCCTCTCTCTCCTCCATTGTTGCACATTTTGAGAGCTCGATTCCTACTCTTCTCTCCAATGATTCTTGCCCATTTTTAGGGAAACAAGAGAGGAGATCTAGATCTACCATTCCACCAATCCATTCCTCCTCTAAGTGAGGGGAACCTAGTAGATCTTGATTTTGGAGTTCTTGGTGATTCTCCTCTTTGTTCTTCCTCTTAAATCCCTCCATAGCATTAGTTGCTTTGGTTGGATTTTGGAGAGAAGGATTTGACCACTTAGTGTGTTCTTTCCTTTTGCATTAGTTGCATCGGGTTGTGCTCTCCACGAAGATCGTGGGATTGAAGTTCGGGAAGCTTGTTACTCTTGGGTGCATTGTGTTTCCAAGAGCTTGTGCCTCTTGGGTGCATTGTGTACCCTAGACGGTTGGTAGTGCCGCAAAGACTTCGAGTTGTGAAGCTTCGGACAAGATTTGCGAGCCCCGATTGAGTTGTGGGTGTGTGCCCCAAGATCGTTATAAAGGCTCCGGATTCCGCCTTGAAGGATTCTGATAGTGGAAGGTGAACCTAACCCTTGCGGTGAGGTTCATCGGAGAATAGGGTGAGGCCTTTGTGGCGTCTTGAGTAGGCCTTTTGTGGCGAGCTCACACCCCTGCAACGAGACGTACTCCCTTAACAAGGAGGAACTTGGGAATACATCCTCTTCTCCGCGTGCCTTGGTTATTTCTATACCCGAGCTCTTTACTTATGCAATTTACATTATGATAGCCTTTGTGCTTGATGTCATATATATTGCTATCACCTTGTTGTTATATTGCTTAGCATAAGTTGTTTGTGCAATAGGTGAACCTAGTATTTTAGGTTGTTTGCTTGTTAATTTAAACACCTAGTTTTATTCCGCAATTATCAAGCCTTAACCAGAAAAGTTTTAATCACCTATTCACCCCCCCCCCCTCTAGGCGACATCGTTTGTTCTTTCAATTGGTATCAGAGCCTCGGGTCTCTTTTTAGGCTTTACCGCCTAGAGAGTAAAGATGTCGTTTAGAGAATTAGTGCACGATCCCACTTTTCTATTCGATGGCACAAATTTTAATGTTTGGAAAACTCATATGCTTAGTCACTTACGGGTCTTGGACCCCAATATTGAGTGTATTTTAGATATAGGTTTTTTCTCCTCCAAAGGATTACGAAAGTATGACTTTAGAGGATGAGGAAAACTTATATCTAGATGCTCTAGCTTCTAATGAGTTTTGCAAATTTTTGAGTGTTGTAGTTTTTGACTCAATCATGCCTCTTCGGAACGCTCATGAATTGTGGACAAAGCTTCAAGATAAATACGACAAGTCCATCACTATTGAGGATGATTGTTCTCCCTCCACCTCCGACCGTGATGAGTTCTCATCTTCGTCTACTTCACCAAAATGTGGTAAGCCACAAACTAATGTGATGGTGAGTAGTGATGGGTTTTGCGATTTGGATAGTGAGCTCATTATTGATGATCTTGTATCTCTATCTTGTTGCAATGCCCTCATCTTTGGACCTAAACACACATAGCACTATAAATGTCATACATGCTAGTGTTGATAGTCCTTGCATATCATCCAAAAATTGCTTGGATAAATCTCTTGATGATATGCTTGCTTTATCTTGTTGCCATGATAAAAATGCGTGTGTTTCCTCTAATTCTTGTATTAATAATAATGTAGAGGAAACCCAATTAGCTATGGAAAAAGATGTGAACTTGAGTAGTTCAAAAATTAATTGTTCTTCTTCATCAACCATCTTTTGCCTTATGGCTAAATCCTCATGTCGTGATGATAATGACAATGATAATAATGATGAAGAAGAAGATGATGATGAATCCTTTCATAAGAAAGGTCTAATGGTTTTAAATGCCCTTCCTAAAAATAAAAATGCTCATGCTATCCTCTTTAAAATTATGGAAACCCTAATTGAGCGTGGGCTTACTATTAAGGCTTTGGAAGCAAGCCTTGTAGAAAAAGGAAGGATTGAAAGAGAGGATGCGAATGAGAAAGCATCTTTAGAGGTGACTCATGAGGAAGAGCAAGAGACTCGGGCTTCTCTTGAGGAGAAACTCGAATCTATTGAGGAGTATCATAATGAAATAATTGCTAAACTCATTAAAGAACGTGACCATGCTCATGCTAAATATAAAGTCACGAAAAAGGAAAATGCTAGCTTTAAGGAAGAGCTTGCCAAGTTGTCTTCTTCCATTCCTAATGTTAATGATGCTTGTGCTACTAACTCCACTTCTTGTGAAGCATCTATTTTGAAGGAGAATGTTGAGTTAAGGGCTCAACTTGAGTTGCTAACTAGCAAGTATGGGAAATTGGAAGAAAGTCATGAAAAGCTATCTAGCTCTAATGATGATCTTCTAGCATCCTATGCTAGTCTAAAGTTAGCTCATGAGGCTATCACTACCAAGGTAACATCTTGTGAGCCTCATGTGGACAATGGCACAACTTTATCTAAAAATGCTATATTACCATGTGCTAGTCCTAGTAGTTCATCCACTTGTAATGTTGGCACATCTTGTGATGAATTACTTTATTTGCCTTGTTGCTCTAACAATGATGCATCTACCTCCTCTAGTACTTGTGTTGTCACTAACCATTTAGAGAAAAGAGGAGAGCTCAAGGCCCAAGCCATTTCTATGAAGAAAGGCTTGGAAAAGCGTCATGAAGGGAAGAGTGCACTTGACAACATATTGAGTGTGCAACAATCCCCCAATGACAAGAGTGGACTTGGATTCAACTCCAACAACAAGAACAAGTCCAAGATTGATAAGAAGAAGGGCCAAGTACAAGTCAAGAATCCGGCCAAGATCATTTGCTTCAAGTGCAAGCTAGAAGGGCACCATGTTCGGGATTGCCCACTGAAGAAGAAGCCTCTTAGTGAGAAGCAACTAGGGAAGCGGCCTCTTGTTCAATCTCATGCTCAACCACGAGTTGAACAACGGCCACCTCCTAAGAAGACTCAAGTCAATGCTCCTCAAGTTGAGGAGCCTATTAAGAAGAAAGAGAAGAGTCGATGTTGCTACCTTTGTCGTGGCAAGGGTCACTTTGCTTCTTCATGCACTATCGGTAACCTATCCAACCCCATCGTAATTGATGATGCTTATTCACTTTTAAAGGATAGAGTTGGCAATGTGTTTGCCAAATATGTGGGAATTCAAAGTGGTGTCAAGAAAAGTACCATTTGGGTTGCCAAGCCTATTGTGACTAACCTCTTAGGACCCAACTTGGTTGGGGACCAACAAGCTCAAACTTGATCAATAGGTGTTGTTGGAGGACATGGGAGACTTGGCCACATTTGAAGAATTAAGGGATCTTCATGACGATATTTCCTCAAGCCAAGTCATTTGGATTATATTGCCATATCTCACATCCTATGTTCCTCCTTGCGGTAACTTGTATTTAAATCATATATACATTGAAAGTTGCTTGCTCCCTTGCATGTGTTAGTTTTGTTCCTAGCATGTGCTTGTATATGATATGCTACTTTCCTACTTATCTTGTTATTCAAGGTTGTGTATGATAGTTGTGTATCATGTATGTGTAACTTTGTGTTGAGTCTTTATTGGATCTTGTGTTGATTTCAATTGGCTCTTTGAGATATTAATGGACTATCCCATTTTGGGGGAGTGATATGCTTTGTGCACTTCACAAACCTAAAAATGTGTGTACATGAGGCACACCACCTAGTATTGATATTTCAATATTATCTAGTTACTATGTGGTATGTCATATTCATGAGAAATTCAAATTCTACAATGTCCATTAATTTCTCTAGTTGGTTTTATTTGCCTCTTGCTTAGATAAAATGAATTATCACATTATGGGGGAGTAATAAGCTATGTGCATATTACAATCCCACAAAATGTGAACATTTGAGGTTTGCCACTTAGATTTGATATTGTAAATTATCTTAGTGGCATGTTTTCTCGAACAAGTTCTAATTTTCATTTTGGTTATCCTTTGGCTCTTGTTTGTGTGAGTTTGCTTGGTGTGGTTTTTCTCTAATATGCATTTCCATATATTTTTTGAGAAACCATTGGTTCCATATTATTCTAACCATGGCCTTGCCAGTTGGTTTGAATAGTTGGAACTACCAACAAACTTTATTAAAATATGGTGTTTTATTTCTTATCTCTTACCATATGTTTTATCTTGTGAGGATGACCTTCTATATCTCTACTCACCGGGAAAATATTTCCTTATACTCATTGTCCTTGGACAATTGATATTCACATTTGTGGTAGAATATTTTTGTTCATCCTCATATTGGCTCTTGCGTTGAATTGCCCTATTTATTGCCAAGTGTTTTTGTTTTACTCCCATTGCCTTCCTTGCCTCTTGCATGGATCCCAATTTTCAATTGGTAGTGTTTAGTGTTGTAAATAAAATATGGAGAGTAATGATCCCTTGTGCGTGCATTTTGTATTCAAATACAAATATCAAAGATAATGCATGAATTTTGGGGGAGCATTCCTTTTTTATTTAGAACACTATCCTATCTATCAATATTTGATCCTTTCAATTGGCATTTTATCTTTTGCTTTGGTACCATCAATTGGTATCACTTGGAATTTGATATCTCCTCCATAGATATTTGTTTCAATTGATACTTATTGTGGGAGTTTTGATACCTTATTTCTTTATTTTTACTCTACTTGATTTCGGTCAAGTATTATCCTCTTCTTGGTATCTTTTCTCCTAGTTGGTATCTTATTTTCAATTGGTGTCTTATCAATCATGTGTTGTTTTGATTCGATTCCTATTGATATCACACTTCATGTGTTGATGTGTTTTGGAATCAATCATATGTTGATTTGATTTTTCCTCAATCATGTGTTGATTTGGATTTTGATATAATTTGGACAACCTTTTTGTGTCACACTTTGGTGTGCTCTCTTCTTGGGTTACTTGGTGTTTTCGTCCAAATTGTATCTTGTTTGGTTCTTGAAAGTCTTTGCATGTATATTCTCTAATATATATATATATATATATATATATATATATTATATGGTATGTTTGTCTTTCTAGTTCCAATATATAGGGGATACTCCACCAAATCCTAAATCGGCTAAGATGTGCATGAAATTCAATTTCATATCTATATGCACATATTTATGTGGAGTGTTTCCTATATATTGTAGTTTATCTAACTACTATGGGACCCAATGAGTTTGGGAACCATTTTGTGCTTGAATTTTGTTTTAGGTACAATGGAGATGCATTGGATGCTTGCCTCATTTCATAAGGAAGGTGTTCTCACCGTGTTATTATCGGAGTCAAGCTTTGATGATAAACAAACTCTCATCTTCTTCATCGTAAATGCATCTCGGTAACAAGTATCTATCCCATGCATACTTTTCTAGTCTCAACCTTGTGTAGGTTGCTTCTTGGCATGAAAGATTTTATGTGCAATTGTTGTGGTTTTGGCTTATTTTCTTCACTTGGTATATCTTTGTGATATTTGTGATGAAATTGCAAAAACCTTTTCTTCAATTGGTATTGTTTCTTTATGATACTTGTTGCCTTTATCAAAGCATCTCCACTATCTCTTGTTCCCTTAGTGATATGTGTGATGTCTTTGATATTTTTTATATTCATTTATACACAATGAGATAAATTTGAGCTATGTGCTATGCTTTTAAGCAATAATATCTTTTGTATATTCATGACTCCCTTTTGGATACCGTGGTCTCCCCTTCATCGACCATTTCATATGTGCAAGTTTCTTTGTGGATGTATATCATCAATGATTTGTCTACTTAGAAACCTATACATATGAGAGAGGTCACCTTTTAGTTGGTATCCTATTTATTTTGAGCAACCTTGATTTTTATCTATAATTCTTTGGTGGCTCCAAATTTGTCTCATGAGTGCTTGTCTTATTTTTATTTGCATCTTTGCACACTCATGTATTTGTTGAGGATCTTTTACCTCATGCTTACCATGGTGAATATGTTGATTTTTATTGGCTAATTTCTCTCACTAGCTTTTGGCACTTTCAATTGGTTTTAGTTTCCAATTGATATCCCTAAGCTTCTGAACATACTCCTTTAAAGATCTTCTTTTTATCTCGGTTGGGCCTATCTTATGGCTCAAACATATCTTTGGTGCAAGTGCTATGATTTGCTTCTGCTTTATGCACACTTGCACTTGTTGCGTGTTCTAGATGATTTTGGGGGAGTGAGGATTCCATATTTGTGCACTCCTCAATAGTGCATGAACATTGGGGAGCTTCTTCATTTTTATTTAGAACTCTTGTTTTGGATCTTTTGATTGCCTATCTCCTTTGTGGAGATGTTTAGAATAATTTCATCTCTTTGCAATCTTTGGATCCTCAATATAGTTTGATTTCCTCTAATTATTCATCATTGGATATGTGCATTTGATTTCACTCATATCTTGAGAAATGCACACCTTTTTGAGGAACTCATATTATATTGGCCTTCTAAATTTTTCTTCCCATTTCGGCAATCGATGCCAATGGGGGAGAAGTTTAGAGGGTTTAAGGGAATTTGGGTTTTATGCTTTTGTTGCATTTGCCTTTAATGCACTTGCATCTTTGCTTGTTTGTCTTGCAAGGATGCTTTATTCATTATATAAACCCTCTTAAAAGGGATTGTCATCAATTACCAAAATGGGGGAGATTGAAAGTGCATGGTTGCCCCCATGTGTGGTTTTGGTAATTAATGACAATCTCTATGGACTAATGCTTGTATTGAGCTACTTGTAGGTGTGTCCATTTGCAGTGCTTGATCTCCATTTGTTGGAATCAAGGCTAAGGGAAGAAGAGTTTTTGTTGATCAAGGCTAAGTGCGAGTTGATCTCCATGTGAAGATATGCCGAAGAGTGCTTCTCCCATATTGGTGTATGGGGGAGCAACATGTGAGCCTTCACCATGCGAAGCGCAAGTGGATTATGCGCAAGTCAAAGGTTTGTTCTTGATAGGTTTTCTATTTTACCGGTCTCATGGTGTTAGTTGAGAGACCGGATTATAGGATAGATAGCCGTACTATCAAGAGGGGCTCTCGAGCGAGTATCTTGATCGTATCGTCGTAGAGAGCACAAACCTTTGCATCCTTGCAATTATCTTTATTGGTTCTTATTTGGCTCTTATCATGGTGTGGTCTTGGTGCTTGTCGTGCTTGTCATGACAAGGCCAAGTTCACCGAAAACGGTTTTCATATGCGTCTCCTATTGCGTTTTCGGTATTGGAGATTTTGTCGGTTCGTCCTTGTGGAAGGTCTCACTCTTCCAATTATTTGCAAAATATCCTTTACTTGTTTTCAATATTTCCAAGGGTTTCACTTGTCGTCCTCTTTCCAACAAAATTGGTTTCACGTCATTCGGACTTCATTTGCAAAAGATATAACATTTCCGGTTTGCGAAATAGAGGTTTAACCTTTCCCCATTTGTTTTCACAATATCTTGTTGGACTATGATGTTTCTCTGCATAATCTTGTAGTGCTCGTTGTGACGATTCCAACGAGTCCAAGATTATCGAAAACGGAGTTCGTGGGTGAAAGTTATCGCGTTTATCTCTCGGAAAGTTTTTTAGACAGAAATTAAAGGAAAAAGAAAAAAGGTGGGCAAACCAGCCGGCCTGGCCGGGCCCGAGGCCGGCCCCAGGCCGGGAGGCTCGGGTGGCCAGCCGGCCCACCTCGCGCGCAGCCGGCCCAGGCCGGGCCGCAGGCCGGGGCCTTCGGGTGCTATGCCGGCCTCGCTCGCCTGGCTGGCCGGCCCCTTCCGTGGCCTTCCCGGCCTACTGCTGCTGCCAGGCCGGCTCGACTGCTGCATTCGCTGCTTCTGTCGCTGATTGATTCCCGGCCGGCCTGGCCGGGTGCTGGCCGGCCCCAGGCCGGGCAGTCGGGCTGTCTTTTTTTTTGCCCCCAACGGCAACATTTTGTGCCCCCTATAAAAGGGGCCTTCTTCCCCATTTTTCCTCTAGCTCTTTTCTCTCTCTCTCCTCCATTGTTGCACATGTTGAGAGCTCTATTCCTACTCTTCTCTCTAATGATTCTTGCCCATTTTTAGGAAAAAAAGAGGAGATCTAGATCTACCATTCCACCAATCCATTCCTCCTCTAAGTGAGGGAAATCTAGTAGATCTTGATTTTGGAGTTTTTGGTGATTCTCCTCTTTGTTCTTCCTCTTAAATCCCTCCATAGCATTAGTTGCTTTGGTTGGATTTTGGAGAGAAGGATTTGACCACTTAGTGTGTTCTTGCCTTTTGCATTAGTTGCATCGGGTTGTGCTCTCCACGAAGATTCATGGGATTGAAGTTCCAGAAGCTTGTTACTCTTGGTGCATTGTGTTCCCAAGAGCTTGTGCCTCTTAGGTGCATTGTGTACCCTAGACGGTTGGTGGTGCCGCGAAGACTTCGAGTTGTGAAGCTTCGGGCAAGATTTGGGAGCCCCCGATTGAGTTGTGGGTGTGTGCCCCAAGATCGTTGTAAAGACTCCGGATTCCGCCTTGAAGGATTCCGATAGTGAAGGTGAACCTAACCCTTGGGGTGAGGTTCATCGGAGAATAGGGTGAGGCCTTTGTGGCGTCTTGAGTAGGCCTTTTGTGGCGAGCTCACACCCCTCCAACGAGACGTACTCCCTTAACAAGGAGGAACTCGGGAATACATCCTCGTCTCCGCGTGCCTCGGTTATTTCTATACCCGAGCTCTTTACTTATGCAATTTACATTGTGATAGCCTTTGTGCTTGATGTCATATATATTGCTATCACCTTGTTGTTATATTGATTAGCATAAGTTGTTTGTGCACATAGGTGAACCTAGTATTTTAGGTTGTTGGCTTGTTAATTTAAACACCTAGTTTTATTCTGTAATTATCAAGCCTTAAACCGGAAAAGTTTTAATCGCCTATTCACCCCCCTCTAGGCGACATCGTTTGTTCTTTCATCACTGCTTTAAGAAGGCCCTAGGTATAGAGGAAAAAATATAAGACAGTGTATGTAAGCATATTGTATTTCTATCTTAAATAATGCTTTAGGGTTGTCGAGACCCGTCGAGTGTTCTCGACAACCCTATATTGCTATCTTAAATAATGCTTTAGGGTTGTCAAGACCCGTCGAGTGTTCTCGACAACCCTATATTGCTATCTTAAAGAAAGGAATGTACCTTTTGCCTGTCAAACATGATGGTGTATATGCCAAATTGCCCTTCATCACCACCAAGAGCATATTTCAGTTGAGTGAGGAACCAACACCAGTTGGTTGTGTCCTCTTTTGGCACAACTGCAAATGCAATTGGATACATATTGTTGTTGCCGTCTCTTCCTGTAGCAGCAAGTATTTGAGCACCAGTGCGTAGCTTGATAAAGCATCCATCCAGCCATGCATACTTAAATTACTTAGAAACCATTACAGAAACAAGTCCACAAGTATGAAATTGCACAGAAAATAGACAATCACCTATAAATGGCCTGCAACCTTTGAGAAAACCTTCCTTTGCACCATTGATACAGAAGAACAAGCCATGAAAAGTGGGGCCAGGATGAGGATTCTCCTAGGTAATGGAGTAATTGTGGTTACAATAACCCTACTTCCAGGGTTAGTATCAACTACTGTTTGGGCAAAATCCCTGAGCCTGACATATTGTTCTCTATGATCACCTAATACAGCATCAAGAGCCAGGTTTTTGGCCCTATATGCCATCATCTTAGGAACTTCCGCACCATGTTGTTGCCTAGCTGTATCTATAAGTGACTGAATGTTTGTGTTAGAATCATATATGAACAAACTTTGATAAGTTTGAGACAGCCATTTAGCACTAACCCTTGCACTCTCAGTTGTTGTGTCACAAGTGTGTTGCAGCCTCATCTTCCTAATCACAAAAGTTTTCTCACCTTTAATCTCTGATGCTGACATGTAAAATTTACAATTCGGCTGGATGCACGTCACAATTATCCTAGCACTGGACTTCATGTGGTAATAATAGTTCCTGCTTTGTGTAATGTGCAAGTTAATCAATGCATCTCTGAACTGTTGTGCATTTGTGAAGCACATTTTCAACTGCAATTGCTCATGTGCATTTGGCCTTCTGTCATTATACCATATCCTCGGTGGCCTCTTCTTTGCTATACTTTTCCTCCCTTTTGGTGGCACCATTGACAATGGCTGAAAGCCATCATCATCACTTTCCTCCAACCAACCAGGACACATGTCTTCATCAGATGATGGTTTAAAATCAGCTACATCATCAATGTTCACAGCTGAATGAGACCTTGTTGTGGGTCCTTTTCTACCAGGCTTCTTCCTCTTCTTGGACTCCTTCTTGTCAGGACCAAGGGCTAGCTGAAGTGCAGTTTCATTGTCCTCTGTTACAAACAGATCTTCAATGTCAGTATCACCTTCACAATGCAGCAAGGGGTCATCTTTATACTTGTTCATCTCCTTAATCTTTTCAGCTACTTCTTCATGTTCCTTTCTCCCAATTTCTTCCAGCTGTGCAATATCTACTCCTCCCATGTCAAAGTCCCATGTTTCATTGTCTGAGTCCATCGCTACATCATCACTCACATCATTATCACTCTGAACAGTGATAATTTCTTTTGCTCTAGCTTCATATCTGCTTTCTTGAGTGCCAATACAAGGATTCTGAGAGCCTGCGCTGCAACCTTGACTTGGAAATATGATATCTTCATCGTCAACAGCATAAACTGGTGGAGGACAGAGATCATAAACTACTGGTTCTGCATAATTAATCACACATGAATGCTGCTGAGAGCCTGCCATAACTTCATTTGCATGATTAATCTGCTTAGGAAGAGCTGGTCTGCCCCTCTTCACAGTCAAGTTCAGAACTTTTTGGCCCTCAAAGTGATCAAGCAGTTCATACACCTTATAATTGTTCAGTACCAATTCCATCTCATCATATTTTCTGCAGTAAATAGAATCATTGATGTTGTACCCCTTCGTCTCTATCAGTGCAATGATATTCAGATAAGTTATGTCTTGACGGTCCATTCTCCTCTCAATATTATCCAATCCACCGAAATGAATTCGGACGTCCCACACTTCGTCTCTACCAGTGAAATGATATGCAAAGGAAAAAACACAAATTGATCAATGACCTAACCCTAAATCCCCTAATTTTCCAAGACAGAAACCCTAACGATACAACAGCTACAGAGGAGAGGAGATACGTACCCAATTCCGCCGAGTCCGCACGTGAATGTGTCGCTCGATGTTGAATTGTCCACCAACAGCTGCGCAAACATCACCGCCGCCGTCGATGGCCGAGACGGCCACAGCTCATCCAGCTCGTCGACCTCGTCGACCCCGCTTCCGCCACCAACCCTAGCGCCGCTTCCACCCGCAGCACTGCCGCCGGCATTAGCACTGCCGCCACCCTGAGCGCCGCCGCCTCCAGGATTCGTCGGCTCCACCATCGCCTCCTCGCGCGGGAACAAGAGAGTGGGGAAAGTGAGAGCACGACCGTCTGGTTCCCACCAGCTCAGTCTTACCGGGGTCCAGACGGCTGCCGGTAACGGCCGTTTGCGCCACGTCTGCACTGACCAGAGTCAAAACGGTCAAACAACTCTCTCAGTTGCAATCAGCGCTGGCCGTTGCGTGTCACCCCAGAGATTGTACTGATTTGCAAAAATCACCAAAGATGGTACTGACTCGTTACCTTTGCCCCAAATGTGATAGGTTTTTGTAATTTACTCGCTTATTACAGTATACCCAGATAAAAGATATGTTTACGCCTTGGCATCTCGATAGCATAATGTGGGAACCCGCCTTCGGCCCCAGTTAGAGGAGTCAGCAGTCCAGTCCCCCTGCTACCGAAACCGAACTAGGAGAAGAAAGAAAATGGCGGTCGCGTTCCGATTCGCCGCCACCCCGCGCTGCCTCGCGCCGTCGATACCTCCGACGAGTGCCTATCTCGTGCATGGAGGAGGAGCGGCACGCATCTATGCCCTGGGCGGGACTCGCCGTGGCATGAGACTGGCAATGGCGGCCGCGGATTCCGCTCGCTGCCGGGCCAAGAGAGGGCCCGACGGCGACGGCGTCCTGGGGGGATTCTCCGGACACGGAGGAAATGGAGCGGATGGGGGAGATCAGCTGAGCGTAGTGATGAAGTTCGGAGGCTCGTCCTTGTCGTCGGCGGTCAGGATGCGGGAGGTGGCGGGACTCATCCTCGCCTTCCCTGAGGAGCGCCCCGTCGTCGTCCTCTCCGCCATGGGGAAGACCACCAACCTCATCCTACTCGTACGAATCCGTGCGATCTTGATTTTGTTTTGCCAAAAGTTATTGAGTCGCTGTTCCAATGCATCAAGAATCTTCAGTCATGGGGAATGTTAGGCTCTTAGCTGAAGTGAAGTCTGCATCTTTGGTCGTAATTGAGTTGGAAATCGTCAAGAATTAGCTGATGCTATGTGACATTCTATCTTTGTCCATAATTTGCTGCCGTAGACTTGCAGTGGATCAACAATGACTATAAACAATACATAAGTTAACCTAAGATTAAACCTTGCTTTAGGATTCACTGTGGAATTGTAGCTAAATATTTGAGCACAAGAAAACTTAAATGGCATATTTGTATTTTGGTTGTTTGCTGGTTATGCTGAAATGCATGGTATGTGTGCTCTCTTATTGTTAGGCTGGAGAGAAGGCAGTGGGATGTGGAGTGATCCATGTTTCCGAAATCAAAGAGTGGAACATGCTCAAAGATCTTCATATTAAGTATGTGTATTTTTCAGTCAGTTTATTAGGGTAACATGTTTGACAGTTTCACTTGATGGTGACTTGTTTGCTGTCAATCCAGGACAGTGGATGAACTTGGTCTGCCAAGATCTGTGATAAATTGTAATCCCACATACCTCATGTGGATTTATTCTCCAGTTTCCCTTGATATAATAAGCTTACAGTTCCTGCTGAACAAAATTTGCAGCTAGCCTAGATGAACTGGAGCAGCTCTTGAAAGGTGTTGCCATGATGAAAGAGCTGACGCTTCGCACCACTGACTACATCGTGTCATTTGGAGAATGCATGTCCACACGGATTTTTGCTGCTTATCTAAACAAAATTGGGGTCAAAGCACGGCAGGTACTTTCTTGGTGTGTTCTTAGGTTTCAGTGAACAAGTATGCTTCAGTGCATGATTTATATCAGTCTAAATGAACTAGCATAGTACAGTCCCGTTTATTTATATGCTTCAGTGCATGATTTATATCAGTCTAAATGAACTAGCAAGTATGCTTCAGTGCATGATTTATTGCAATAGTATATGCCTTCCATTATAGAGGATATTCTCAAAAGTTTGATAACTGGTCCCTGATTTAATACCATGATTCACTCCATGTTGTCAACCCATGTGTTGTTAGCAGCATCACATTACTTTGCGCATTGCGCATTTCCGTATTATACTTCAGTGTTGTATCCATGCTTCCTTCCCCTAAGGTCCCAGTTAACATAAAGGCCCATAATGCTAGCTAGTCTCTAAATTTCCAACAGATTAAATTTCTGCTGCATTTGTATCATAATGCAAAACCATGTTGGTTTCTAATTGTATTTGCTACCGCTTTTGCAGTGTGACGCATTTGATATTGGTTTCATAACAACAGACGATTTTGGTAATGCGGATATCTTGGAAGCAACTTATCCTGCTGTTGCAAAGAGACTACATGGAGACTGGATTCGGGATCCAGCAATACCTATTGTTACCGGGTTCCTTGGAAAGGTAATCTCACTACGATTGAAATTTTCATTTGTGGAGCACAACTTTTAATTCATTGCGATTGCCATTACCTGCAGGGCTGGAAAACAGGTGCTGTTACTACTTTAGGCCGAGGTGGCAGTGACTTGACTGCTACAACCATTGGTAAAGCCTTGGGATTGAGAGAAATTCAGGTCCATGTGAAGTCTGAATAGATAATAAATAAACTGTACTTTGATTTCTGTGGAAAGTAATACATACTACAGTTGACTATTCCAGTTTACTTACCATACTAATTCATTCAGCAGTTGTCACTTTCCCCCGTCATTACCTATCTTGTCTGAAAGATTACCGCTGCTTGTGATAGGTGTGGAAGGATGTTGATGGTGTGCTGACTTGTGATCCAAATATCTATCCGAATGCAAAGACTGTCCCGTATTTAACCTTTGAGGAGGCTTCTGAACTTGCTTATTTTGGTGCCCAGGTATGCCTTAAGAAGTTAACAACAAACTTTTTTTAAAGAAGGTTATTCAGTTGAACGGCGATGATAGCTAAAAATAGACAATTTGTGTTGATTGTAGTTCTTTATGGCTCAAAAATGAGTTATGTGGTGCAAGTCCATGGAGAAAGTAATATATGTATGCTTTACTTTATTTACCTGGGAAAATATTTCAATCAAAGACTCATTAAAAATATGTCTACAAAGTATTGTTCTTCAGAATTAAATAATCATTATTCAGAATTACAGGTGTAATGGAAATGTCCTCTGTTCCGTTCTTCTACTAATGCTATGTATGGGGTTAAGGACTTTGGTTGTTGTTTTACTAGTCATCATGAACTTCCCATAATCCATATATGTGTCATGTCAGACTATCAGTTTTAATTGCTCTTGCTGGAGTGTTTTTCAGGCTCTCTTTTTTCTGTCCTTCTGTCAGTGGTGTATGAACCTTTCCTCTTCTTAATTAAAAAAATTGCAAAGCGCTTGCACATTCTCAAAAAAAATGCAGACGTTACTCATCCTGTTTAAATGGGATTTTTTGGCTCATGTTTTTAGGAAAGGCTCATGGTTTTTGTTGTTGTGCTCTAAACAGGTTTTGCATCCACAGTCGATGAGACCTGCCAGAGAGGGTGATATACCAGTTAGGGTTAAGAATTCATACAACCCTAAAGCTCCAGGCACCCTTATCAGTAAAGAAAGAGAGATGGATCAGGTTCGTAGCAGATTAATTAAGGTATGTTTTCACATCAGAACCACCTAGCTCTCAAGCCATTGATTCCTTTTCTTTTTCACCACATAGGCTGTGCTGACTAGTATAGTGCTGAAGTCAAATGTCACTATGTTGGATATAGTGAGCACTCGGATGCTTGGTCAATTTGGTTTCCTGGCGAAGGTACGTTGAGCCAGCTAGACATTCCGCTTGGTTCGCATCTGATGATACTGATTTGTATTCACAATTTGTATGCGCCCTTGAGCAGGTGTTCTCTATATTTGAAGATCTAGGCATATCTGTAGATTGTGTAGCGACTAGTGAAGTCAGTATTTCTGTGACGCTTGATCCGTCAAAGATCTGGAGCAGGGAGCTTATTCAGCAGGCAAGTGCATTCAATGTCAGTTAGCTGTGTATACTTTTGATAGAACTGGGCTCTATTCCTTCTTATGTGAAATGAGGTCGCTGATGGTTTGTTTCTTCAGAGAATGTATTATGCTAGCTTTCTCATGGCTTTGTAGAATGAAGCAGATTCCGTAGAAACATCATCTCCTCTTCATCTCAACTCTTGAACTTCTATTTTTTCTAGGAACTTGACCATGTGGTCGAAGAGCTGGAGAAGATTGCAATCGTCCACCTACTTCAGCAGAGAGCGATAATCTCGCTCATTGGGAACGTGCGACGGTCGTCTCTCATACTAGAGAAGGTACATTCCTCTACTCTTCTTCACAGAAACCTCTCATCCGGATAGCCGAACCATCGCACTAACCATGTAGCGCATCACATCGTCCTAAGGCCTTCCACGTGCTGAGGAAAAGCGGGGTGAACGTCCAGATGATCTCCCAAGGCGCGTCAAAGGTAAACCAACGAACCGATCACCTGCCGCTGCACAACTGCCCGTTACAGAAGTTCATAGTTTGGGATTTCTGGCGTGTGATAATGTCGGTTCAAACATGCGATTTTGCGGCTGCTGCAGGTGAACATGTCGCTGATCGTCCACGACAGCGAGGCGAGGGGGTGCGTGGAAGCCCTCCACCGGGCCTTCTTCGAGGACGGCGACTCCGTGACGATGTCAGAGGTCGACGAGGAGCACCTGCATCCGATTTCACCGGTGTAGGCTCTGCCTGTTCGTCTCTACAACACGTGTCGGTGCCGTCGGTCGGCTCGCTTTTTGATTTGCCTGCGTGCATGAACAAACAAACAGTGTGTGTAGTGCCTTAGCGTCCCGGGTAAGGTCTATCATCATTTCACTCAGTGTCAGGGGACTGATGTTTTTCTCGTGGTAGTCAACACGGACGATATAAACCGTTGCTGGTTGACTCGCATAATAAGTTGAACGTGCGTACTTGTAGACTGTAACCGCTGTCTTCAGTGAACAGAGACTGTACATGTGTATATCGTACACGTACGCACTACACAGTAGATGAATAGTGGATCTATCGATGTCCATGTCCGTGGCCCGGCCTGTGGCCGTGTGCCTTGCCGGTTGGTCGCCCGCCATTGACAAGGACGTGCTGCTTGATCCTGCTGGTGGACGCCTAAACATGAACAAGATGGTGGCCCGAACAAAAAGATCTGGAGCCTTCACTACGGCATGGACCCGTGCACGCACGCACGGTGGTCCGTCAACGAAGACGACCGGCCCATGACCGTCGACGTACGGGACACGATCCGGCCGGCGGCGGCGATCCACACCGCAGCGCGAAGGTCCATGCTGCCGGTAGCGCTGCATGAGAGAAACGATCGAGGTTATCAATGCCAAACCAAAATTTGAAATTTATTTACTCCTAGCACTAGCAGGCAGGCAGGCAGGCAGCGGACGGACGGACGGGCCGGGTGAATCTGGCCGTAGGGCGGTGGGCCCCAGAGGCAGCGATGGGGCCCATTCGGGCACGGGCAGCGAGCATAGTGTACAGTAGTAAAAGCGAGGCTTGTCGCGGCGCGCTTTGGACGCGGGCAGATTCGCCTCTCACTCCACCAGTCCGTCAGTCAGTCGGTCGACGACGCTGCGGCGAGAGGACGAGGACGAGCGAGCGAGAATTAATGATATCGTCCTCCCTCCGCTCCGCTGCCGCTGGGCCCCGCCGTGTCAGCAGGCCCACCACCACCACCAC
This sequence comes from Puccinellia tenuiflora, assembly GCA_012064385.1. NCBI lineage: Eukaryota > Viridiplantae > Streptophyta > Magnoliopsida > Poales > Poaceae > Puccinellia > Puccinellia tenuiflora. The sequence continues at coordinate 289,113 of QRDG01000399.1, forward strand.
GCGCTCCTCTACGACTGGGCCGGGCCGATGCCGATGCCGTGCGAGTCGGGGTCAAGTCACGTGACCGCGTCGCTGTGCCGCTGGGTCCGCATGTCGGTGCCCACCGCGTGCGCGCGCACAGGACAGGCAGGACGAGGCTGCGGCACGCGCGCGCGCAGGGATGGCGGGGGCCGCCAGGGCGAGGCAGTCGGTCAAATAGTTCCGCAGTTTGTTTGTCTGATCGATCGCCGTCGGTCGTCGTGGCCGGCGTCACGCTCCAGACCCAGTCAAAGCCGTTGCCGACGGCCAGGGGTTGCGCCGTGCCGCCTACTGCCCTGCCCACTTCCTTCCAGTCACTGGGTGACCACGGCATAATCTCCAGGTCACTCGAATCTCTTCCAACCATGATTGTTGTGATAGACTTCCTAGGATTTTATACGTGCTTTGCTACAAGAAAGTGAGCTCAGTTGCAGCAAGAACGGGCTAAAATCATCTATCTCTTGGCCGTTCCGTCGGTTGGTTGTTTTCCACGATACAGGCGACGGAGGTAGCGAAGGAGCCGCCCGCCCGCCCAGAGCTATCTATCCCCTCCCCTCCCCTCCGGCCGGCGGCAAAGGGACCGAAAGAGACTTGCACACAACAAAGACCTCCCACCAGCAAACCCGTTGCTGTTACACTACCGGCACGGCTTCTGGACCTCTTCCCGGCGCCGATCGACACGGCCACCACAAGTGGACCAGACGAGATGTATGTGCACAGCACAGGGCAGAGGACAAGGCGAAAACGAACAGCACCACCGTCGATCTCATCTCTCCGCCCGCATTAGCACGGCACCAAGTGGCAACCAGATGCCGTTTTCTTTTCCACGGAGAGGGACTGGCCAGCTTTCTTTTCCACCGTGTTATGATTTTTTCCATGGGAAGGGAAACAGGGCGGCGTCAAGGGGAGCAAACCAGCGCCAGCCACCACCACGAAGCACACCCCTGTCCTGTGCCTCCCTCCTACCGCTACTACCCTTTTTCCCTGTACCAACCCAACACCAACAACACTGCACCGTTCCTGTCATCGGCCAAAAAATACAACCAGTTCCGGCAAGCGAAACGTCCACACCAACACCCTCCATTTGTTTGCACAACAAAGACCACTCGTCAAGGGATGGCCCAACGGACGCACCAAAACGCACACTTGCCTTCCACTACTCTACTCCCTGTATGGCTCTATGCATCCGACGGATCAATCATGCCAGCACCAGATATGCATGTGTGTTTATGCGGTGCAGGTTGAACATCACGTATGCACCCCAGGATCGATACAGACAGCGACACCGCACCACCACATCTCACTCTATAGCCATTAATACATTAAACAGGATCAGGCGTACATATACCATTGTTCTGCCATTGTCACTCCCGAAATAGCTACTGCTGCTAGGTAGGTAGGTTAATACAGTACTTACTACTAACGCTACTAGCTAAGATAGATAAATATTTACATCAGGCCGCAGGTACTTGGGTACTGCTAGTGGTAAACTAAAAGAGCAAGCGTTCAAGCGAGGGCATTGATATTTAACAATCTTGGCCCTAAATCTTCTGCCAAGAGCAAACCAACCGATAAAAGATTACACAGAGTCTCTCTACATTTCCTAGGGACTAAATCCAAAGAAGGGGAGGAGGGGGCGATCACCAATTGCAATAGGACATCACTGAGTTACTTCATGGCTGGGACCCGCAGGCAGGACACTTTTCCCCGTGCGATACCTCACCTCGTGCCTCAATCGGCTCAACACAACCTGCACATCAAGGCCAACAACTGAAAGGTGAGTCACTTTCGGTGATGCTTCTCAGAGCAAAAACAACAATATCATGTGACCATGCTTGCAGATCAAGAAAAACTGGATACTACCTCCATATATATACCAGGCATCATTCGAACCAATTTGACGCGCTTCGAAAAGAATATCAACTTGACAAATAGCATGAATTCAAAAGGCGCATACCTAGTTGGCTAGTTATCTAAATGGCTTGACGCGGCAAGATGAGCCTTCTCGCTTGTGCCATCACCATCCACTGAACCTTCCTCCTTCCTTGGTGTAGACGATTTCGAGTTCATCTTCTGGACCTCCTCCTTGGTGTAAATGAAGATCTTGCGAACTATGCTGCAGAATTCTCTGTTCACGGAAAAATGTAGTTTTAGTACCAGCAAGGGGAATTCTGCTGCATAAATATCAAGCAAGCACCAAGACTTACTCCCATGGATCATCTCCCACGAGCATCATGTCACCCTCGTTATCAGTGTAAACAATCTGCCAGTTCTTGTTTGAAGACGTCAATTCACCATCAAATTCAAACATCATGTCTAGCTCTGCTTTGAGTTCATCGTAGTCACTAAACTTTGACAAATCCACTGATCTACCAAGTGCAACACCTTGTTTATGAACCTGAAAACCATGGAAGATTTAATACAAATTAGTTGACAGATTGACAAAAAATAATGCGATAACATTCGGCAACAATAACACACATAGTATGCTCATGCATGGACCAACTAGTGTTGCTCATTACAATACAAATTAACAAGCAAATTTGCGCTTAGAGATTTGTTAGGAAATGTTCAAGGGCTGAAGGCTTTTAATCAAGCAAATCAAAATATCGATGGATCTCTTTTCGAACCAACAATGGCAGAGCGAGTGGAACTACTGATTCTATCAGAACAAAAGAAAAACATATAACATGAGGCAAAAACTCGAATGCAAATGTTTCTGGCAAACAAATATTCAAGAGTTAATACTGCTTTAGTCAACATGAGAACTAGCTTGATAAGATACAGAAACTGGTAGCAGAAACTGAACAGGCAATAATGGTCACAAAAGTGTATTAATAGCAAGTACAGACCAGCAGATGGCATGAACACAAGAGAAATCACGGGGATACCTTTGTGCAGCTCCTTGTTGAAGCACCATGTGACTTGCTTTGGACGTCTTTCGAACTTTGAGGAGCTTGCTGAATGCCCTTCTCATTATCAGTTGTCCCAGCAGTGCTTACGGATACCTCAGGAAGACAATCATTCTGTGCATGTTGCAATTGATTCAATGATGCAGATGGTTGAGTTTGTAGCAGAGGCTCATGCGTTGAACCCATTGGGGAGCTCAAGCGGTTAGAAGGGGCACTGGTAGTATCAACTTTAAACCCAAAAATCTTGAAACCACTGCCTTCCCTTGTTTTCTCCAAGTCAACAGGAGCTATTGATGCATGAGGCCTGATCACTCGTGGGTGTTCAGCCTGGGAGAACTGCTGATTTAACCAACTTGATGGGTGCTCTTCAAATCTGAAACCATGTGCTTGATCTCTGGAATTACCGTACACAGTGCTCTGACCGTTCCAGAAATTCAGCTCATTGGCCTCGGTTTGCATCTTTGTGCCTGATTCAACAGTCAAGGAAGGTTGCTGATGCATAAATAAGTACGGGTCTGAGTAGTGACGAGCAGAACTGTGGTCCTGAAACTGGTTCTTGAATGAACTCAGACGATTGGGAGCCTCATCGTACGTCTGCATGAAGAAGCCTGGGGAATCACCAAAAGACTGAGCACCAGAACACGCATCCTTGAAGTCAGCTTCACGCCTTCCCAATTGCATCCAATTATCCATAGAGGGCCTCTGCTGGAAAGCTAGTGGATTGTTCTTTCCAATGTTGGGGGACGGTGACCACATCATAGGCTTCTGAACGGTGGCATCAGACTCATTACTGCCAGTTAGGTTGTTGGTCCTCAAGGTCAATTGTTCTTGACCTTGCAAGACCATGCTATTTTGATTTCTTTGTGCTTGAGCAGAATCCATATCAACCTTAGTTGCAGCTGCAAATGGCAGCAGTATTTCAAGTGTTAAATATGGATCATAAATTTTTCACCAGGCGTACACTAAGACTAACAACGAGTTACAATGGTTACCTTCTTTTGTAAGAACAGATGATTCAGGAGAAGCTGCAGGAACATTTGGCCGAGGTCTTTTGACCCGAGAAAGAGGAAGCGGATTAACAGGGGGTGATGACGCAGGCTCTATTTTCCAAGGAGAGACTCGATCCGGGCGTGGAATAGTTGAAGGCTCATCCCAACGCACCTAAGTAGATGAACAAATCCTCCATGAGCATGTGAATGTTACAGTCAATACAACATATTGGTGATCAAAAAGTTACCTTCAGGGATCTCCAGTTTGACTCAGGCCACAGTTGGTCAAGATTTTCACTGCCAACTATAGTACCAGTAAACCTACACGACAAAAACAACAGATTACAAATGATGACTTCATGTTGCATGGGGGTAATGCCGTAATGCACAGAAAACCACATTTGCAGGGAGAGTAAATACAACAGTTACCTCTGCTCTGGTGCCTCCTCTCCTTCAAACCTCATCCTGAACCTCATCCCAATAGAATAATTGTTTTTCACAGATTCCATATACTGGTCATAAGGTATAATGAACTCAGAAGGGCTCGTCCTAAAATCAAAGCAAGACATTAGACAGTTGCAATGAAATGATGCATACAGATAAAACAGTAAGACTGCAGTAGACATGCCGACATACCTAGGTTTGTAGTAGACAGTGAACATGCTTTTAGTGTTGATAGCGTGCCATGCAGTTGCAAGTACTCCAAGGTGCATACTGTGACTAGATATGACTGAAGAAGGCACATTGGACAGCTGCCTCATAGCCCTCCTAACGCCAACACGAAGCTCACCACTCTCTCCTCTGCATGGAGCAGAAAACATTTAGCAATGGATCGGAGAGGTGCTATGTTGGGAAGAGAAGAAACAACAACAAACCTGAGGAAAATGAAGGCGTCCCCAGCAACAAGCCTTTTGGAACTGACAAACACACTCCAACCACTCTGAAGGAGATGCCTCCTAGGTTGCCCTGTTGATTTGCAATCAGTTAACACAATTATCATGGGATTATCATTGATGCTATCGACATCAAGTACAAGATAGACAGATTTGATGTACTGCAATGTCGCCGATGGCATCTTAAGCTACAACCAAATGGTCTGCTGAGTTGATCTGCTTCGGATCACACTGGAATACTACCAGACCATGTAAAACTGACATGGATCACAGTAAGGCAAGGAACAAAAGGGTTACCTCTGAAGATGTGGCGGAAGCGCCAGTCCATGCCATGCAGATCCTTTGCCACAAGTTCTTGTGTTGGGGGCGACTGGGTCATATCCTGTGAAAACAGATCGGGTCAGCGGATGCCACAAAACGCTGGCAAGCCATACACACGATGGAACGAACGGGGATTCCTCCCAACTTCCAGCGTAGAATCCACCACACATACCAGGGGAGGGAGGCACTCATCGGCGTGGCGGCGCAGCACAGAGAAGCCGCCGTGCGTGCTGGTGTCAGATGCCGTCAGAGTCTTGCAGAAGGAGCGTACCACCGGCCTCACCGGCGCAGCGCCCGTTGTAGAGGTCGACTTGTCCACCGCCATCTCATTTTGCTAAAAAAAATACAGATAGAGTAGAAATGAACACCTCAAGCCGAAGAAGAACTCTAAAAAACGTTGAAATTCAGTGCGGTGCGCTTACTTCTGGCTCGGGCATGAGCATGACCTGCGCGTAGACTTCGTCGGTGTCGGCCTCCGCCTGCCGAAATTGGGCCAGAACAAGTCAGCGAAACCGAAACGAGTTTCGGAGCGCACGCGAAGAGCGGAGGAAATTTTGCGGACCGGAGCGAAATTGAAGTCGAGAATTGGGCGAAAAGGGGAGGGTGGAGAAGAGCGGGCACCTTGAGCTCGACGTTGATGACGCTGCAGAGCAGCTTGGAAGGCAGATCGTAGAGGCGCATCTGGTTGCCGGCGACCTGGTTCATGGAGGCCTCGACCTGGAAACCCCCAAAAAAAACCGCGAGAACAACCGAATTCAGCGCGCGAACCGAAGGGGGAGCCGAATCGCTAGGGGGGAAGAGGAATTGAGCGAGAAGAGGAGGAGGAGGGCGGCGGGAGGGGAGCGGGTACCTGCTCGATGTGTCCCTGCGGGAAGTAGAAGACGAGGTCGCCGACGCGCGGGACGGTGACGAGCGGGCCGGCGCAGGCGTGCCAGAGCTCGTCGAAGAGCGGATCCCCTGCTGCTCGGAAAAACCAGCACGAAAACAAAACGTCAGGCGCGGGCGTGAAGGAGGAGGACGGACGGGAGAAGGCCCGTGTTGACCAGATCTGGACGCGCGCGTACCTGCGGAGGGGGTCTGCGGCGGCGCCATGGCGGCGGCAGGCATCGCTGCGGCTGCGTCGGCGGCGGCGGCGGGGCGAGAAACCCTAGAGGGAGGCGTGGGGAGGGATGGAGGAAAGGGGAAGCGAGTAGTAGCAGTAGCGGAGCAGCGGCAGGCAGTAGAAATGTTTTGTGGGGAGGGACGGCGGAAGGGAGGGGGAGGGGGGAGGAGATGCGGTAGGCGGATTTGGTGGTGGTCTCTTTGTAGGGGGTAGAGAGAGAAAGACACACACACCCACACCCACACCCACACCCACAGAAAGAGGAGGAGAGAGAGAGGGTGGCTGATGGATGGCTGGATTTGGGAGCCGAGCCGAGCCGGCGAGCCGAGCGGTGCTGGACCGGTGGCGACCGGAGCGCGTGGAGTGGACCAGCGGGCGGGTCGGAGTCCGGTTCGAGGAGGGTGGTGGGGTCCTGACGGACGGACGCTGCGTTGCGTGTGTGGCGCTGTCTGGTCTGACCGGCCTGCAGCGAATGGGGTGGGGTGGGGTGGTGGGTGGGCGCAGCACTGCCGCGCCTACGGCACAGCTTTTTACGACCGAGGTGAGCGCGCCATTCATTTCCCACTGGAAAAATGTGGCAGTCGCCTGCCTCCTTCCTTCCACATACAGCGCACCACGCCCCTCTCTCCGAATGGTTTCTGTTTTTCCTTCTATTATTTTCAACCAGTATATAATATCGTCGTTTTTTGTTATAACCCGTGTACTAGTAATACTTTGTGGAAAATGATTTCTCAGGAGGAATCGGAAGTTGTATTTGTACTTAGCACAAAACAAACTATTCCAGGCGACGATATTTTCGCTGGTAGTTGACGTGGACGTGCAAGGCGTCTGCTTTCCTTTCGTCACTCTTGTTTGCACCATCCGCGTTCCTGCACAACAGGTGACATGGATGGCCAATGTGTCAAGGGTGTGATGGTGGCGCGTTTCTACTTTTTCTTTATTGTCTTTGTTTTGCAGATGGTGTGCATTGTTTTGAAGATATTTCGCTGGTGGTTGACGTGGATGTGCAAGGAGTCAGCTTCGTTTCGACACTTGTTTGCATCACCCGCGTTTCTGCACAACATTCGACATGGACGGCCAATGTGTCAAGGGTGTGATGGTGGCGTGTTTCTTTTTTTCCTTTTTTGCAAATGATGTGCGTGGTTTTTTTGTTTGAGAAGATTCAACTAAAATGGGGCGGTTAATTAGCATGAACTATCCTTTCCACACACACAATATCCAACACCAAACTAAACAAAGTGATCAGGCCGAAACCTTCGGGCTATAAAAAAGAAAAATCGCAATAGCATGAGTGACAACATAAGCAATGATTCGCTTTCGTTAGTGTGGCCTCGGCGAAATACCATATAATCTTGAGCATGCCTATCCAACGTTCTTTGTAGCGAACACGCAGGGCCCGATAGCGGTTTCGATTTGGCGATCAAATACAACAGTTATGTGATTTTCATAGGTTGAGTCGTTGAAAAAACACAATTTCATTTCAGTTTAATATAAAAAACAAGATGAATAGATTTGATCAATCCTTGAATCAACCACGGAAACGTCTATATGATTTCATTGTACCCTATACTATTGTATGTTTTAATAATCACACATCGAGTTGAGATTCAATAATAATTATGGAATTAATCATTTTTAATCCATGCTTGCATGCTTTTTTCAAAAATAACTACAAGCCTCTAGTTTTTTGCCCGAGGATTCATTGAATTTTGGCAATACCATTGGTCATTGGGGAAGTACGACATAAGGTGCTCACGGCATGGCAACGGCTAGACATCATGCCGAGTTGGGCGCTTGCACAATTTGTGGATGACAATAATCTCAGTTTTCTGGCTACCAGGCGCCATCCGAACGAGATAGTGTTTATAGAGCAACAACAGTGACGCCGTCCATTCTAAACTTAATTAGGTTCAATTATGGCAATGGAGTGGAGCAGGTCTATTTAGAGAGAATTTGTTTCAACATGGTTTATTCAATCCGAGAGGAGCATGAGTAGCAAATAATTTATTTTGTTTTGCTATTTTCGGATATGTTATGCGCATACGTTAACCTATCATTGTAAGACTACGGGTGTTTGTACTTTCAGTCTTTGTTTTCCCCTCTGAAAATGGTATGTCTCCCATAGGGTACTCTACCAAAAAATCTGGAGCAAACCCCGCTTACAAATCATAACTCAGACCAATCCTCTCACACCTTACCCGCCACACTTCATTTTTGCGGGCATTGACTTTTTTTTGCTAGCTTTCTCCCAAAACTAGGTGCAGTTTGTCTTCCAACGGAATATTCGGATACCATTATAAGTTTTCCCCTTCGATTACAAGGGAAGTTTTGTGGATCAGTATGCATGCCTCCTTGTCTACCGAACGATTAGGATTTATTTGTTATATCCATCATTCTGGTTGGTAGCATGATTATCGGCGTGAAGATTCCGACGCAAGAGGTGTAACGACAGAGGCAATGGGTGGATAGAGTCACTCTGCCTTTCTAATGTAGTTGGGCTCCTTGGTCGTTTGACAAAACCCCATGTAATCCACTCAAGAAGACATGGTTACATTGATGATCTAATGAAGTACATAGAAGTGGATAGGTCGAAACACAGTTGGAGCATATTTGTTGCATCCAGAGTTCTTGTGCAAAATGCGCACAACGTCTAAAACACGTGCTGCTAATTCTTTAAATTCCAAAGAAAAATGGTTGAGTAGATTGATATAGGATGCATCTAACGTGTCACAGAATTTAAATTACAAATTCAACTCGCATGTCGATAAAATAAAACAAAATCAATCGTGGTAGTGTTAATAAGGCTAATTTCACTGCATAGTTTGAACAAACTACTATTCGCAATACAGTTATGGTCCATCGTTTTCTATTTCATGGGCATGAATGAATATATAACAAAAAAAAAATGTGTGAAACGTAATCGGTACGACGATGTATCTAGTGGGAATTTGGAAGAAGACCGGGGTGAGAGCCGGAGAGGAACCCGTACAGCTACAAGAGGAGGGTGGGGCCAGACAAAGAAATTGCGGGTGAAACGCGCCGGGTCAAAACTCATTTCCGTCCTGGGGCAGACGACGGTAGAAACGACCGAGGCGTAGGCGTACCCAAAACCCCTCCCGATCCGGAACACGCGTTGCTATATCGAGTTGACGCTCGCAAAGCGGGGAGACAAAACAAGCCCCGAAATGGAACAACACCCGGTCACGCCATGCGCCACACGGCTTTGCCTCTTTCGAGAGTGCGACAGCGCCCCGGCAGATGCGGTACAGGTCGGTAGGTATACGTGCCAGCTGGTTATTGCATTAACGTACGTGTTTCGTCACGTACGAGTACCGTACCAGTACACTCACGTATCTCGATGCGGCAGTGCCCTCTGTACGTGTAATAAGGGGGAGGCGGTGGTGGGGCCCGTGGTCCAGTGAGCAAGCGGATAGAGAAACACTAAACAGGAGTTGGAGACAGCACCGAAAGGCCGGGACACGGGAAAGGCAGGCGGCAATGATACGATCAGCAAGTGCTTCGCTTTCGATTTGATTATACTATAACAGAGGCATATAATGGAGTGCTTAGCATTATAACAGTATTATACTCTGCCGCTGTTAGCTAATCAGAAGCAAGCGACAGAGACGGAGCTAGAGGCTGCCTGCCGTCAGTCAGTGAGGCGGAAGTAAAGGAGGAGCAATAATTGCCGTATGCCAGCAGGAGCAAAACGCTAACGGCGACCGCTGACGGAGCATGCTGTCGCGGCATCGGACGGCACCGCGCGGCGTGTCCCCGCTCCCATCGCCGCTATTAAACTAATCACGCCCACTAGCTACTTAATTGATTAATCCCCCATTAGCGACACCGTAATGGTCTCGGCATCGGCATCGGCATCTCCACCCCGCACAAGATTAGTTACTAAACTAACTAATCCCGGGATTAAATAATCCGTGGCCGTGATCTGCTCCGCGTACACACGCACACGGGCTGGCTGTCTCCTGCGTCGCGGCCTCGGACATGTACAGAGCCATCATTGCGTTGCGTTGCATTACCGGGTCGTGTGAGACCGGGCCAGTCGGTCGCAGGCAGCAGGGACGGCGATGTTTTTTTAATCGTTTTTCTTTTCTAGCTTATCTCCCTCCCGACGTCGTGAAGACCTAGACCTGGCTGCTGCTACCTCCGCCCGCCGCTGCTGCATCCAAGGAATCACTTGAATATTTTATTTGATCCACTGACTGACTGGGTAGGATTAGTATACTACTACCACTTCAGGAGTACTAGTGTTTAGTTTCTTAATTAATTTTTGGTTACCCCCCCGGAAGCTTAACACGGGTTGTTTGATTAAGCTGGTACAGTATTACTACTTTACTAGCTCCAGTGCGGTGGCCATGACGGGTTTTACTTTTACTTTCCACCCAACTCTCTCTTCTTTGACTTGTCTCCTGTAGCCGGTCCGACACGGCGAACTCATCGGGGACGACGCGGCTTTTCCTGCCTTCCTTAATTTGGCTCCACCGCTTTCATCCACACCGGCCGCCAGCTAGCTGCTGCCCATGGAACTGCCACACCGTAGCTCGAGCTTGCCAGCTCACCGGATGGGCTAATTTCACACGGACACGTGTAATCTGCAAGGTGAAAAAAAACCAAGTTACTACTTTAATGCGCAACAGAAAACACGGCTGGAGTTAGTCGTGTGTAGTCAACGATGCAAGTTTACAGAATATCCATAGAATCTCTGAGGATCATATTCTTGTTTTTTTTTTTTTGAGCGAGTAAACTTGTTTTGACGTGGCAGGCGATACGATAGAAGCAGAGTACAGCAAGCTCCTGTCACCAATGTACTAAATAAATACAGACACCGTACTACGTGTCGTGCCTGTATTTGCTGTTACCATGTCTGTACCTAGTAAACTAACCTCAACTATGTCTGTACTTTGTGGACTGAGCTACTAGTTGTTGGAGTATATGCTCCGTATTCTCAGCTGGCCTAACACGTGTCGGCCTCCGCCACAACGTTGTTGGATGGCGACCCAGCGATTATCTACGTATACTACGCCTCCAGTGGTGACATTTCGTTTGTTTTATCTTGAATTGATGTTAGTTTGAGCGGTCAGTGGTATACCGGCAATGTAGACGCCGTCCTGACAAAAAAAATTATATATAGTATAAATTACCAATTGGGGATGGCGATCGTTTAGTCTTTGATTTGCTGGCGCAAGAGTGTTTGCACGCGACCTGTATTGCGATTGGTCCTAGCCCTAGACTCTAGTAGATCCATGACTAGACACTACTAGGTCTAGTGAGGATTACGGTTTCTGGAGACGAAATTCCCATGTCCGGAAATAGGGTTTTTTCATCTAGTGGCAGCAATAGAAAAACTTTTCGGAGTTAATCAAGCACAACTCCGTAGTGGCGGAGCTTCACAAAAATAATAGAGGGGGCCAAGAGAGATTAACAGATCATAGGGGGGCAATCTAAAAAAACTCATATATATGGTGAAAAATGCTAAATGTGAGTAATAGTATGTAAATTTTCTATGAGTAGGGGGGCCATGGCCCACCTTGGCCACAACTAAGCTCCAGCCAGCCGTCCCGTCCGTTCGCCCGGCGGTTGGGCGCGCCGGACGAAACTGAGCGCGCGAAACTGACGACGGGCCCCGCTGTCATCGACATAGTACGCCTAACCGCCCAGTCAAAGTCATTGATGACGCCGACAGGGTCGCAGTCTCTTGAAGGCGCCGCTCACCGCTCCCCGGCAACATTAAATGCCCCCGTTCACTCCCTCCCTCCTCCGTCCACGCCCCCCGTTCTCTCCCTCCCTCCTCCGTCCACGCCTCCCTCTCTCCCGCCGTGCAAAACCCTAGCCGCCACGATGTCTTTCGACAAGCGTAACAGCCACACAGCCACCAATGGTTTGCGCCCCCGTACGCTGCGCAGGGAGGAAGCGGCTGCGCTCCGTGAACACCACACCCCCGGCCGCGCCGCCCGACATGCGAGCGCCAGGAGGGTGGGGGTTGAGCATCAACGGGATCCCGGTGCCCGACGCGCCCACATCCACGAGCCGTGGCTGGCGCGACGCGGTGTCGCACCACTACTGGGCGCGTTCACCGACGAGCAGCGCAACGATCCCAAGTGGTGGCTGATTGCGACCAACTAGGCAACTACGACCGGTACGCAGCCGAGTTCCGGCGTATCCACGACGAGGAGATGCACACCTGGACCGGCGAGGGGCCGCCGCCTCGTCGGTCTAACGACCGAAACTCCAAAGTTTAGGTTTAGGTTTAAATTTTTCAAATTCCGTTCCAATTTGTAAAGTTGAAATATTTGGTTTTTTTCTTATTGGCGCCGCGACTGGGGAGCAACGATGCCAATATGTCCGTTTTCGTCCGGACGCTCTATTGACGCCGTGACTCTCAGTGCTATACCGGCAATGTAGACGCCATCCTGACAAATTTAGTTATCTATCTATACTATAACAATTGGGGACGACAATCGTTTAGTCTTGATTTGCTTGCTGGCGCAAGTGTGTTTACACGCGACCTGTAATTGGACCTGGCTCTAGACTCTAGCTAGAAGATCGATGACTAGAGTTTAACGTTATATATATATAAATAAAAACCGCCGGAGATGGGAGCACAATCATGCAGCACCGGCCAGCCGTCCTGTCCGACGGTCCGAGGTCGACGGTGCAGGCAGGCAGGCAGTGGCGTCCCCACGCGGCGCTGCAGTGGAGACAGAGAAAGGCAGATGCCGCACTGCTGCATCGACCCATGAACCACACTGACACGCATACTCCCTCTCTCTCTCTCCCCTCGACTGATGTCAGGTTCCATCGGAGGAGTCGCCTCCGTCCATCGTACGGTCCGAAGCGGCCCCCGCCTCGCCTCCGCTCCGTCGACCTGCACGGCGCGGCGCAAGCCTCGGACGACGCAGAAAAGAGGAGCGGACGCCGTCGACGGAGGGGGCCGGCCTCGTGGGCCGTACGGGCCGTAGCCTAGTCGCAGTATGCTGCAGAGCCAGGGAGCGATGCGACGAGTCACGGGTGCGCGTGCCTGGGCCCTGCGTGCTTTGCTCAGTAGCAGCACACCCGTCCGTCGGCCTGTGGGCCCTCTCGTGTTCCGCAGACCCATCGTAATTTCTCTCTCTCGTATCGCGAACGGAGGTGGGCCTGTAATTTCAGCAAACCTGTGGCCTAGAGCATGAATTTACACGGCTTTCCCTAAAAAAAAATTTAATTTACACGGCTCCTGGTCCAGTGTAGATTTTTTTTCGTGGCGAGGGATCTTTTTTTATTGATTCTTATTATTATCTTCGCATCAAGCCAAATAGCCGACACGGCCAGGCTGATCTAATTTACTTCTATCAACTCTGCGATCCCGTCTCATCTGTTGTTGTAAAAAAGATTTGTATTTTCGTTAAGTTGTCGATAGGAATGGAAGCAGACCAGTTGAAAAAAAGGTTGGTCTTGTTTAGGGAATGCTATCCGGGGAGCTTTATTGATTAGTCCACTCCCAGCAAAATCAACACACACATACATGAACGTAAGAGAAGGCAATATATGCAGTCCTGAGCGAAAATGAAGTAGGAGTATAGGATAGTATTGAGACGTTGCGGGTTCTACTTGAATGAAGCTTAGTTAGATCGGTATGGTCGAAATTAGCACAAGGAAGACAAGTGTGGCATCGCAACAACAATATCCAACAAAGAGAGGAGGCCCGTCTTTGGGTCATCGCGGGTGCCAAGCGCTTGAGCTGTATAATGTCGTGAGAGTGGGCTTTTATTTCGGAAACCATCTTTTGGTGGATCCAAACTTGTTTGTTAAAACTTCTTAATTAATGAGATGAGGTAAAGATTTCGCCTCCATTTCAGAAAAAAAGTCTACGAATACTGAAACAAACAAGTGACATGCATGATAAATGAAATCACAATAACCCGTCCTAATAAGTTGAAATCCAACCATAGTTTCACAAGCATCACAAGAAGTAAAAAACAGAAAACTTGTTTTTTTTTATCACAAACACAGTAGCTACCCGTAAGAGTTAATCATTCCTAATCACCTAGGCACACCACCAAGTTGTGTGGCACTTCCCTGCGTAGACACCACACCAAATCGAGGGGCTCTCCCGCAATCAGCCACCCCAAATACATGGGCTTCTGCTCCGAATTTGGGTGCACGCACACCTCTACCACCACACGGCACGACAGAGCTTTGAATCCATGGGCTTCTCCTTTGAATGTGTCTCTCTTATTCCAAATTTTCATTTTTTTCAAAATTTGCTCGATATCCTTCCCTTTCATATGTGAAATTTAGAAAGCCACATGTTTCAAAATTAAGGTTCTCGGTGTGTAGTGTATTGCTCTCCCAAATTGCGTCTATGGTTTTTTTTTTTGCTTTCATCTATGTTTTCCCCTTATGCTTTTATGTCCCCCTATATTGTATGGTATTTTTAATGCTATGCTTGTCTCCTATGTGGCATCGGGTCGTAGTTTCCTATCGCTTTCAGTTCCGGTTACAAGCCATAGGATTACCAACAAATATTGGTTGTTATCCATGCGTCGTATATATAGCTTTAATCACAAGCCTTTGTATGGGTAGGGTTAGTTAGTCAGATAATTTTTCTTTCACATACCTGGAGCGTGTAATCTTCCCAATCCTTCGAAGATTGATGGTGCCTATTTATCCCGGGAGGGGTAATGTGTGGTTGGTGAGTAACACCTTGACCTTGTGCTTCGTGACTAGGGCGGATATGTGGGGTCGTGAATAAGGATGGTGAATCACTTATCGACCTTAGAGTTGACCGCTCGCTCATGGAGCATTATTGGTTAAGAACCCGACATAAAGGCCAAGCGACAATTGTGGGTAAATTAGTGCACCTCTGCAGAATATAATTGAATTATGACCAGTCACTCCTTGTTTTGGGCATGAAGTGCAAACGTTGTGGCGAAAGGAACTACCATAAGGATCTAACCACCGGTGAAACCTGACAGACATAGTTTTTCATATTAAAGCTTGACGTTTAGAGAAATGATTATAAAAATTTCGCATAAATCATTTTACCTACGGTCAAAGCCGTAGCTAGAGCATTCTAAACATCTTATCTCCTATGTAAACTTGCTGACTAGGTTGTACTCATCCCAATCTACTCAATACTTTGATTAGTCCCCAAGTAGATAGAAGGCGACAATCAGAAGATCCAGCTGGAAGAGGATGAAATCATCTACGAGGAAATCGATAATGGAAGACATCGACTAATATATCGTGTACAATACAGAAGGCGATGGAGATGCTTAGCTGTAGGGTGGCATAAATCTATCAAATTAGGCCAATCAATCTTGGGGGTCCTATATTTAGGTTGTTGAGCCCATATGGTCTTAAATCATATCGTACCAGTACTAGAGCTATGTGCAAGTCGTTGCCTGAGTTTTCTCAGTTGCAGGAGGAAGTCATTGAATATTGTATACACATTTGACTTGTAATAATTAATATGTAAGCTTGGACCATACAATATTTTGTTGCACTAATATGAGGGATGTAATATTTATGGATGGTATTTCACGAGTAGTATATCAACGATTGGCACACTACACCATGTATTAGTGATGAGAGTCACTACATCCATCATCAAAATTACATAAATAATGGCTATCATGTAGATCAACTAAAATGATCGAAAGCAATGATAGTACATAGAGAGATATGATCAATCAATTACCACAAAGCCATGGTCCAGAGGGTGGATTACCACCTTCATGGCAGATATCGAGAGCAGCGACGGCGAGGGAGGAGATGCAGTCATAGGCGATTCTGACAATGGTTCCTCCTCCAATTCTCCCCGACGACACCCCATTTAGCTTCTGTTTTCTCCTCTTTCTGAAAAATTCACACTTCTCGTGAGAAAAAGTCACCGAGGGTTTATATAGAAGGGTTTAGGTCTATACGAATGCGCTATTAAGCAACACGTGTCGTGGAAGCGGTCTAGGGTGGCATATCCACGCCAAAGGACTTAGAGTTCAGGTCAGCCTATGTTGACCTTCTGGTTTCTAGTGGACGAAGCACCTACTCTACAATAGGTGCAAGCGCTGTGTCAGCATGGACCTCATGGACGTCATAGTGCAGGTGAAAGAACAAACGATGTCCCGATGTCGCCTAGAGGGGGGGGTGAATAGGCGATTAATTTTTTTCTATTTAGGGGCTTGATAATTACGGAATAAAACTATGTGTTTAAATTAACAAGCTAACAACCTAAAATACTAGGTTTGCCTAAGTGCACCAACAACTTATGCTAAGCAATTCAAGCAACAAGGAGAAAGCAAGATATGAACTTCAAGCACGAAGGCTATCACAATGTAAATTGCATAAGTAAAGCTCGGGTATAGAAATAATCGAGGCACGCGGAGACGAGGATGTATTCCCGAGTTCCTCCTTGTTAAGGGAGTACGTCTCGTTGGAGGGGTGTGAGCTCGCCACAAAAGGCCTACTCAAGATGCCACAAAGGCCTCACCCTATTCTCCGATGAACCGCACCCAAGGTTTGGTTCACCTTTCACTATCGGAATCCTTCGGGGCGGATTCCGGAGCCCTTACAACTTTTGGGGCACACACCCACAACTCAATTGGGGGCTCCCAACATGCCGAAGCTTCACAACTCGAAGTCTTTGCGGCACCTCCAAACCGTCTAGGGTACACGATGCACCCAAGAGGCAACAAGCTCTTGGGAACACAATGCACCCAAGAGTAACAAGCTTCTCAACGTCGATCTTCACGTATCATCGTAGGGAGAGCAACCCAATGCAACAAATGCAAAAGGCAAGAGCACACAAAGTGGTCAAGTCCTTCACTCCGAAATCCAACCAAAGCAACTAATGCTATGGAGGTATTTGAGAGGAAGAACAAAGAGAAGAACACAAAGCAACCCTAAATCTAGATCCACTAAGTTCCCCTCACTTAGAGGAGAATTTGATTGGTGGAATGGTAGATCTAGATCTCCTCTCTTGAATCCCTAAGATTGGGCAAGAATCATTGGAGGGATTGAGAGGAATCAAGCTCACAAGGATGTGCAATAATGGAGGAGAGAGAGCTTGAAGAGATTCAAAAGATTGGAAGAAGTGTTTAACCAAAAGGGGAAGAAGGGGCACTTAAAAGGAGCCCTGAGAATCTGGCCGTTGGGGCACAGATTCCCGCAGGACCGGTAGTACCGGCCCAAGGGGCGGTACTACCGCCCCACGTAAAAACAGCCCTCAACGGCTCGAAAAGAAAGCCCGCGGGACCGGTAGTACCGGCCCAAAGGGCGGTACTTCCGGCCCACCCAAAACAGCTTGCCAAAGGTCTTCAAAAAAGGTCAGCCCGCCGGGGCGGTACTTCCGCAGTGAGCACCGGTAGTACCGGTACACCGGTACTTCCGTGGATACTTCCGGTTCCACTTCCGCTCGGAAACAGAGGCGGTTTTTCATAAGCGGAACTGGCTTCCGGAAGTAGCCGCGGAAGTTCCCAACGGTAGTTCCGCCCAGAGGGCCGGTAGTACCGGTATACCGGTACTTCCGGGGTTACTTCTGGTACTACTTCCACTCGAAAACAGAAGCGACTTTTCATAAGCGGAAGTGGTATCCAGAAGTAGTCACGGAAGTGGCCAGTGGTAGTACCGCCCGCGAGGCCGGTACTTCCGGTCACAGAAGAACAGCAAAACCTGAAACTGAAAAACTTTTGCGTGGAAACTCTGATTCGAGTGAATCCAATTTTTTGGAAAGAGGATGACAAGAGCTTACACTACAAAAAGTCAAAATATTGAAACAAGCAAGGGAGATTGTGCAAAGGGTTGGAAAGGTGAAACCTTCCAAACGGATGAACCGACAAAATCTCCTAAACCGAAAACGCAATAGAAGACGCATATGCAAACCGTTTTCGGTGAACTTGGCTTTGTCATGACAAGCATAACAAGCACCAAGACCACACCACGATAAGAGCCAAATAAGAACCAATAAAGATGATAGCATGGATGCAAAGGTTTGTGCTCTCTACGATGATACGATCACGATATTCGGTCGAGAGCCCCTCTTGATAGTACAGCTATCTATCCTATAATCCGGTCTCTCACTAAACATCATGAGACCGGTAAAATAGAAACCCTATCAAGATCATACCTTTGCCTTGCGCATAAATCCACTTGAGGTCGATGAGCACGATCTTCATCTCCTCAAGATGCACCACCTTCCTCGATTGCGCTTCGCTTGGTGAAGGAACACATGAGGCTCCCCCATACACCAAGATGGGAGAATCACCTCTTCGGCATATCTTCACTTGGCCTTTATCTTGATGATGGACACCTTGGCCTTGATAAAAAAATTATCTTCTTCCCTTAACCTTGACTCCAACAAATGGAGAACAAGCAAGCTAATGGACACCTACAAATATAGCTCAATGCAAACATTAGTCCATAGAGATTGTCATTAATTACCAAAACCATGCATGGGAGCAACCATGCACTTTCAATCTCCCCCATTTTGGTAATTGATGACAATCCCTTTTTAAGAGGGTTTATATAACGAATAGAGCATCCTTGCAAGACAAACAAGCAAGGATGCAAAGCGCATTAAAGGCAAATGCAACAAAAGCATAAAACCCAAATTCCCTTAAACCCTCTAAACTTCTCCCCCATTGGCATCGATTGCCGAAATGGGAAGAAAAATTTAGAGAGCCAATATAATATGAGTTCCTCCATATAGGTGATGGCAATCCCTTTTAACGAATAAATTAGAGGAAATCAAACTATATTGAGCATCCAAAGATTGCAAAAAGATGAAATCATTTTAAACATCTCCACAAAGGAGAAAAGCAATCGAAAAGATCCAAAGAGAGAGTTCTAAATAAAAACGGAGAAGCTCCCCAATGTTCATGCACAATGGAGAAGTGCACAAATATGGTATCCTCACTCCCCCAAAATCATCTAGAACACGCAACAAGTGCAATAGTGCATAATGCAAAAGAAAATCATAGCACTTGCACCAAATATGTGGTTGAGCCATAGGAAGATACCAATTTTTAAAAAAAATCATCATAAGATAGGCCCAACCGAGATAAAAAGATCTTTTAAAGAAATATGTTCACACGCTTAGGGATACCAATTGGAAACTAAAACCAATTGAAAATGCCAAAAGCTAGTGAGAGCATTTAGTCAAATAAAAATCAACATGCTCACCATGGTAGGCATGAGGTCAAAGATCTTCAAGAAATACATTAGTGTGCAAGGATACCAATAAACAATAAGACAAGCACTCATGAGACAAATTTGGAGCCACCAAAGAATTATAGACGGAAAACAAGGTGGATCGAGGAAATAGGATACCAACTAAAAGATGACCTCTCTCATATGTATAGGTTTCTTATATAGACAAACCATTGAAGATATACATCCGCAAAGAAACATATACATACGAAATGGTTCGGGAAAAAGATAACAAGGTATCCAAAAGGAAGTCATAAATATACAAATGAGATTGTTGCTTAAAAGCATAGCACATAGCTCAAATTTATCTCATTGTATATAAATGAACTTCAAATATATCAAATGCATCACACATATCACTAAGGGAACAAGAGATAGTGAAGATGCTTTGATCTAAGCAACAAGTATCACAAACAAATAATATCAATTGAAGAAAAGTTTTTTGCAAATTCATCACACATATCACAAAGATATATTAAGTGAAGGAAATAGGCCAAAAACACAACAATTGCATATAAAAGCTTTCATGCCAAGAGGCAACCTACACAAGGTTGGATACTAAAAGGTATGCATGGGATAGATACTTGTTACCGAGAAGACATTGGTGATGAAGATGATGAGAGTGGGTTTATCATCAAAGCTTGACTCTGACACTCACACGGTGAGAACACCTTCCTTATGAATGAGGCAAGCATCCAATGCATCTCCATTGTACCTAAAACACAATTAGAGTACAAAATGGTTCCCAAACTCATTGGGTTCCATAGTAGTTAGATCAACTACAATATATAGGAAACACTCCACATAAATATGTGCATATAGATATGAAATTGAATTTCATGCACATCTTAGCCGATTTAGGATTCGGTGGAGTATCCCCTATATATTGGAACTAGAAAGAATAGCATGCCATAAAATATATATACTAGTAAATATGCATGCATGGACTTACAAGAATCAAACGAGATACAATTTGGACAAAAACACCAAGTAAACCAAGAAGAGAGCACACCTAGGTGTGACACAAAAAGGTTGTCCAAATTATATCAAAATCCAAATCAACACATGATTGAGGAAAAATCAAATCAGAAAATGATTGATTCCAAAACACATCAACACATGAAGTGTGATATCAAAAGGAATCGAATCAACACAACAAATGATCGATAAGACACCAATTGAAAATAAGATACCAATTAAAACAAAAATAACAACTAGGAGAAAAGATACCAAGAAGAGGATGATACTTGACCGAAATCAAGTAAAGTGAAATAAGGCAAAAAGGTATCAAGACTCCCACAATAAATATTAATTGGAACAAATATCTATGGAGGAGATATTAAATTCCAATTAATACCAATTGAAGATACCAACACAAGATAAAGAAACAAATGCCAATTGAAAGGATCAAAAATTGATAGATAGGTTAGTGTTCTAAATAAAAAGGAATGCTCCCCCAATATTCATGCATTATCTTTGATATTTGCATTTGAATACAAAATAAATGCACAAGGGATCATTACTCTCCATATTTTATTTACAACACTAAACACTACCAATTGAAAAATAGGATCCATTCAAAAGGCGAGGAAGGCAATAGATAAAGCAAGTCAACGCAAGAGCCAATGTGAAGATGGTCTACAAAATCCACCACAATTACTAGTATCACTTGTCATGGACAAGGAGTATATGGAGATATTTCTCGGTGGTATATAGGAATGATGTACAAGATCAACTTCACAACAAATAGGCATAAGGCAAAAGATAAGAGTTAAAGGACCATATTTTGAAGAAGGTTTGTTGGTAGTTTCAATTATTCGAACCAACCGGCAACGCCATGGTTAAAATAAGATGAAACAAATGGTTTCTCACATAATATATGGAAATGGATATTAGAGAAAAACCACACCAAGCAAACTCACGCAAACAAGAACCAAAGGGTAACCACAAAGGAAGATTGGAACTTGTTTGAGCACACATGCCACATAGAAAGGATAATTTAATATATCAAATCTAAGTGGCAAACCTCAAATGTTCACATTTTGTGGGATTGTAATATGCACATAGCTTATTACTCCCCCATAATGTGATAATTCATTTTATTTTTAAACAAGAAGCAAATAAAACCAACTAGAGAAATTAATGGACATTATAGAATTTGAATTTCTCATGAATACGACATACCACATAGTAGCTAGATAATATTGAAATATCAATACTAGGTGGTGTGCCTCATGTACACACATTTTTAGGTTTGTGAGGTGCACAAAGCATATCACGCCCCCAAAATGAGGTAGTCCATTAATATCTCAAAAGAGCCAATTGAAATTAACACAAGATCCAAATAGCTCAACACAAAGTTACACATACACGATACTCAACTAACATACACAACCTTGAATAACAAGACAAGTAGGAAAGAAGCATATCATATACAAGCACATGCTAGGAACAAAACTAACACATGCAAGGGAGCAAGCAACTTTCAACGTATATATGAGTTAAATACATGTTACCGCAAGGAGGAAGCATTGGATATGAGATAAGTATGTGGTAATCCAATTGACTTGGCTTGAGAAATAAAACCATGAAGATCCCTTAATTCTTCAAAAATAGCCAAGTCACCAATGTCCTCCATAAACACCTATTGATCAAGTTGAAACTTGTTGGTCCCCAACCAAGTTGGGTCCTAAGACGTTAGTCACAATAGGCTTGGGAACCCAAATGGTGCTTTTCTTGACACCACTTTGAGCTCCCACATATTTGGCAAACACATTGCCAAATCTATCCTTCCCAAGAGAATAATCATCCTCAATTATGATAGGGTTGGATGGGGTACCGTTAGTGCATGAAGAAGCAAGATGACCTTTGCCGCGGCAAAGGTAGCAACACCGACTCTTCTTCTTCTTAATGGGCTCCTCAACTTGAGGAGCATTGGCTTGAGTCCTCTTGGGAGGTGGCCTTTGTTCAACTCGTGGTTGAGCACGAGATTGAACAAGAGGCCGCTTCCCTAGTTGCTTCTCACTAAGAGGCATCTTCTTCTTCATTGGGCAATCACGAACATGGTGCCCTTCTAACTTGCACTTGAAGCAAGTGATCTTGGCCGGATTCTTGATTTGAACTTGGCCCTTCTTCTTCTTCTCAACCATGGACTTGTTCTTGTTGTTGGAGTTGAATCCAAGTCCACTCTTGTCTTGCACACTCAACATGTTGTCAAGTGCACTCTTCTCCCCATGACGCTTTTCCAAGCCCTTCTTCAAAGAAGTGGTTTGGGCCTTGAGGTCTTTTATTTCCTCTACATGGTTAGTGGCAACCACAACACTAGAGGAAGTAGAAGCTTCATTGTTAGAGCAACAAGGCAAAGCAAGTAATTCATCACAAGATGTACCAATATTTTTAGTGGATGAACTACTAGGACTAGTACTTGGCATTTTAGCATTTTTAGTTGAAGTTGTGCTATTATCCACATGAGGTTCACTAGATGTTACCTTGGTAGTGAGGGCCTCATGAGCTAACTTTAGACGAGCATAGGATGCTAGAAGATCATCATTAGAGCTAGATAGCTTTTCATGACTTTCTTTCAACTCCCTATACTTGCTAGTTAGCAACTCAAGTTGAGCCATTAGCTCAACATTCTCCTTCAAGGTAGATGCTTCACAAGAAATTGAGTTAGTAGCACAAGCATCATTTACACTAGGGATAGAAGAAGACAACTTGGCAAGCTCATCTTTAATCTAGCATTTTCATTTTTCGTGACTTTATATTTAGCATGAGCATGGTCACGTTCTTTAATAATTTTAGCAATTATTTCATTATGAGACTCCTCGATAGATTCTAGTTTCTCCTCTAGAGAAGCACGAGTCTCTTGCTCTTCCACAAGAGCATCTTCTAATGATGCTTTCTCCATAGCATCATCTCTTTCGATCTTACCTTTTTCTTCAAGCCTTGCTTCCAAGGCCTCAATAGTTTCCCCACGCTCAATAAGAGTGCTCATGATTTCAAAGAGGTTAGCTTGGGCACTTTTATTGCTAGGAAGGGCTTTAAGAATCATTAGACCTTTATTTTGAAGCAAAGCATTAACCTTTTCCATATCATCTTCTTCATCATTATTATCATCATCATTATTATTATCATTGCTAGAAGAAGATTTAGCCATAAGGCAATGAGTGATGGATGAAGAAGAATAATTGATTTTTGAACTACTCAAGTTCAAATCTTGTTTCACAATTAATTGGGTTTCCTCTATATTAACATTCATGCAAGAGTTAGAGGGAACACAAGCATTTTTATCATTGGAACAAGATAAAGCAAGCATATCATCATTAGATTTATCTAAGCAATTTTTGGATGATATACAAGGACTATCAACACTAGCATGTATGACATTAGGAGTGCTAGAAGAGTTTAAGTCCAAAGATGAGGCATTTCAACAAGCTAGAGATAAAAGATTATCAAAGAATAGCTCACTATCAATATTGCAAGACCTATCACTACTCACCATCACATTGGATTGTGGCTTACCACATTTTAGTGAAGTAGACGAAGACGAGAACACGTCACGACCGGAGGTGGAGGGAGAGCAATCATCCTCAATAGAGTTGGACAAACCATATTTGTCTTGTAGCTTGGTCCAAAGCTCATGAGCATCCCGGAGAGGCATGACGGACTCAAAAACTACAACACTCACAAATTTGCAAAACACATTAGATGCTAGAGCATCTACATATAAGTTTTTCTCATCCTCTAAAGTCGTACTTTCGTAGTCCTTTGGAGGAGAAAAACCTATATCTAAGATCCGCTCAATATCGGGGTCCAAGACCCGTAAGTGACTAAGCATATGAGTTTTCCAAACATTAAAATTTGTGCCATTAAATCTAAACAAGGAATTGTGCACTAAATCCCTAGACGACATCTTTACTCTCTAGGCGGTAAAGCCAAACAAGAGAGACGAGGCTCTGATACCAATTGAAAGAACAAACGATGTCCCGATGTCGCCTAGAGGGGGGGGGGTGAATAGGCGATTAAAACTTTTTCTATTTAGGGGCTTGATAATTGCGGAATAAAACTATGTGTTTAAATTAATAAGCTAACAACCTAAATACTAGGTTTGCCTAAGTGCACCAACAACTTATGCTAAGCAATTCAAGCAACAAGGAGATAGCAAGATATGAACTTCAAGCACGAAGGCTATCACAATGTAAATTGCATAAGTAAAGCTCGGGTATAGAAATAACCGAGGCACGCGGAGACGAGGATGTATTCCCGAGTTCCTCCTTGTTAAGGGAGTACGTCTCGTTGGAGGGGTGTGAGCTCGCCACAAAAGGCCTACTCAAGATGCCACAAAGGCCTCACCCTATTCTCCGATGAACCGCACCCAAAGGTTTGGTTCACCTTCCACTATCGGAATCCTTCGGGGCGGATTCCGGAGCCCTTACAACTTTTGGGGCACACACCCACAACTCAATTGGGGGCTCCCAACATGACGAAGCTTCACAACTCGAAATCTTCGGGGCACCTCCAAACCGTCTAGGGTACACGATGCACCCAAGAGGCAACAAGCTCTTGGGAACACAATGCACCCAAGAGTAACAAGCTTCTCAACGTCGATCTTCACGTATCACCGTAGGGAGAGCAACCCAATGCAACAAATGCAAAAGGCAAGAGCACACAAAGTGGTCAAGTCCTTCACTCCGAAATCCAACCAAAGCAACTAATGCTATGAAGGTATTTGAGAGGAAGAACAAAGGGAAGAACACAAAGCAACCCTAAATCTAGATCCACTAGTTCCCCTCACTTAGAGGAGAATTTGATTGGTGGAATGGTAGATCTAGATCTCCTCTCTTGAATCCCTAAGATTGGGCAAGAATCATTGGAGGGATTGAGAGGAATCAAGCTCACAAGGATGTGCAACAATGGAGGAGAGAGAGATTAAAGAGATTCAAAAGATTGGAAGAAGTGTTTAAACCAAAAGGGGAAGAAGGGGCACTTAAAAGGAGCCATGAGAATCTGACCGTTGGGGCACAGATTCCCGCAGGACCGGTAGTACCGGCCCAAGGGGCGGTACTACCGCCCCACGTTAAAACAGCCCTCAACGGCTCGAAAAGAAAGCCCGCGGGACCGGTAGTACCGGCCCAAAGGGCGGTACTTCGGCCCACCCAAAACAGCTTGCCAAAGGTCTTCAAAAAAAGGTCAGCCCGCCGGGGCGGTACTTCCGCAGTGAGCACCGGTAGTACCGGTACACCGGTACTTCCGTGGATACTTCCGGTTCCACTTCCGTTCGGAAACAGAGGCGATTTTTCATAAGCGGAACTGGCTTCCGGAAGTAGCCGCGGAAGTTCCCAGCGGTAGTTCCGCCCGGAGGGCCGGTAGTACCGGTATACCGGTACTTCCGGGGTTACTTCCGGTGCTACTTCCGCTCGAAAATAGAAGCGACTTTTCATAAGCGGAAGTGGTATCCGGAAGTAGTCACGGAAGTGGCCAGCGGTAGTACCGCCCGCGAGGCCGGTACTTCCGGTCACAGAAGAACAGCAAAACCTGAAACTGAAAAACTTTTGCGTGGAAACTCCGATTCGAGTGAATCCAATTTTGTTGGAAAGAGGACGACAAGAGCTTACACTACAAAAAGTCAAAATATTGAAACAAGCAAGGGAGATTGTGCAAAGGGTTGGAAAGGTGAAACCTTCCAAACGGATGAACCGGCAAAATCTCCAAAACCGAAAACGCAATAGAAGACGCATATGCAAACCGTTTTCGGTGAACTGGCTTGTCATGACAAGCATAATAAGCACCAAGACCACACCACGATAAGAGCCAAATAAGAACCAATAAAGATGATTGCATGGATGCAAAGGTTTGTGCTCTCTACGATGATACGATCACGATATTCGGTCGAGAGCCCCTCTTGATAGTACGGCTATCTATCCTATAATCCGGTCTCTCACTAAACATCATGAGACCGGTAAAATAGAAACCCTATCAAGATCATACCTTTGCCTTGCGCATAAATCCACTTGAGGTCGATGAGGACGATCTTCATCTCCTCAAGATGCACCACCTTCCTCGATTGCGCTTCGCTTGGTGAAGGTTCACATGAGGCTCCCCCATACACCAAGATGGGAGAAGCACCTCTTCGGCATATCTTCACTTGGCCTTTATCTTGATGATGAACACCTTGGCCTTGATCAACAAATGATCTTCTTCCCTTAACCTTGACTCCAACACATGGAGAACAAGCAAGCTAATAGACACCTACAAATATAGCTCAATGCAAATATTAGTCCATAGAGATTGTCATTAATTACCAAAACCATGCATGGGATCAACCATGCACTTTCAGCAGGCAACCCTAAGGGTGATGTATATGTGGATTGTACTAGTCCTTTCCATCAATTCAAACTTTTGGTTGCGCTCGCTGGTGCATGAAGGTCGACATGGTATCATATTCTTGAGGTCTTGGGTTCAAATCGTGGCTTTCACAATTTATCCTAAAATTGTTGTTACTCCCCTTTGTGTCCACATATAGTCCTGTTGATCCATACCTTTGAGACATTTCTATTCACGTGTTGACTTTCTTCTCCCGTCACATGTGAGAGGGGGTGATGAAGTGTATATATGGATTGTCCCAGCCCTTTCCATCAGTTCAGACTTTTGGTTTTATTGGCTAGTGCATGAAGCTTGACATGGTATCAGAGCCGTGAGGTCTTTAGTTCAAGTCGTGGCTTTTGCAATTCATCCTAAAAGTTGTTGTTGCCCCCTTTATGTCCAAGTATAGGTCTGTTGTGCCATACTTTTGAGACTTTCCTATTCACATGTTGACTTTCTATTCGCGACCACACCAACGCTATTGTCCTGATGGAACTCCTACTCATGTCAGGGTCGATGCCGGTGACACCCTTCGGTGCCGCTACCTTTCCGAGGACAATTTTTATGTGTATTGGAAACTCTACTTCAGCTAGGTCTTGCACTTTTCACTGAGTGGAAACTTCAGATCTTTAAGGTACGACGATGATATAGCTACACGACGCTCTCCTCCTTGGAGGCATCGTACCTGATCTATTCTTCCATGCCAGGTGGTTAGCGTTACCAAGTGGGATGGCCAAGTCGAGGTCCGTGGCCGTGGTGGTTGCTTCTTAGTTCTTTTCGCTCCTAGTGAGAAATTCTGCCATGGTGGACTTGTTTTATCTGGCGGGAGTTGTGTCCTTGTGTCTTCTCGGCCAGCACTAGCCTTCGGCTTCAACGACAATTTTGATCCTCGGCTACACTTGCAACTTTCAGCGTGGTGCCTTGTGCAAATACTTCGTGGCGTTGTCTCGGTGAGAGATGCCTTTCATTCACTACGACGACACACGAGGTGTCATGGATGGTCTCGATCACATGTAGACTTTTGACTACGCCGATTGCGGAGGAGGTGTTGTGGCATCGTCTCGGATGTACGTTACCCTTCGACTACGGCAACTACACATGTGTCGCTGTGTGGACTCGGCCGACCGTTGCCTTCTGACCAATCCGCGTGGCAAGTCTCTATCTTGTGATTTGCACTTCACGCTGACATGTTCTTCTAGTCCTCTGGTGGTGGTCGTTGGATTGCTCTGTCTTTCTCGAGCTTGATGTTCCTCTTCTTTGTTTTTACTGTCGGTGGTGCAGTGTGTTTGTTCTTCCGTTGTAGTGCACTTAAAAACTCAACAATCATCCTATGTGGTATTGTTGAGATAGCACCATTGTGCATGCTTGAAGAGTTACATTAGCCTCGAAAGCAGTAAGAAAAGCAGCCTATTTGTTATCCGAACATCGCCAAGCAAGTACATTTTCACTTCCTTGCGGTTACCAACGTTAACTTGCGAAACTAGTGTGGAACTTTCCGGGGCGCAGTGATAGTGCATATTTTTAGAACTTGATTATTTTTTCAGATTTGTCTTTGTTATGTAGTCCATAATACAATGGATTTTGGATTAAGATTTTACATGATGGTAGATCTCAACATTATCTACCCCTAACATTTTGTTCCGATTTTTTGAAATTTACAAATACCAATTTCGAGATTTGAAAAAATAAACGGTCACAATGGACTCCAATTCCAACCTACTTTACTGTTCAGCTGTTCTCCTTAAATTGCACATGTGCAGCATAACTCCCCTTTCACCGCCCGAGTTCTTCTTCAGCTTAGCCTGCACACATCTCTGAATGTTTCTGCTGCCTTGCAGGCAAGCAAGCAAGCAAGCAAGCAAGCAGTGGGGGAGAGTTCAGAGACCACAGAAAACACCTCCTTTGAGCGACCACATGCAAAGTCCTGAGCCACAAACACTATCATGCTGTCTGCCTCTCTGCCTCCTCTGCTGTTGATGCAAAGCAGGTGAGTGAAGCAGCTGAGGTTAGGTGACAATGAAAGCCCTCTCAGACGAGATGGGGGCCAAATTATTACCCATTACCATCACAAAGTTACCCCAGTCCGCAGGCAGAGCCAATGCAGGGTCTGAGCCTCCAAGAGCCGTCCTCGCAGAGAAAATATCCGGTGAAACCAAATTACTCTGGAAACCAGTGAAAACCAAGAGGTTTTTGTTTTTAAATTTCAGGTGTGAGTTCCACAAGCTGTTTACGGTAATTGTTACACATGGAAGCCAATGCAAAGAGGCAGTGTTAGCAAGTATGCTCATCATCCACCATGCACACAAATTTCCTCCTTCCTCTGCATGCATTTCACATTTCACACATCTTGCACTATGCAATGAATTGAACATGGCTATATGAAAGGGCATCCCAGACAATAGATAGCAGCTAGCTGCAGGTCAGCTAGATAGGTAAGCATGTGACATGAGGAGAAATGATGTAAAACTTGTGCTGGGCCCCCAAACACTTGTCGAATGCACACCAGGCCATGGGCAAGTGGTGGGGGTGGAGCCCCTGTCTCTGATGGGTCAATGCACAGGTAGCGTAGCACCACCCCTACTACAGCAAAGAGATCCAACAAGAAGATGATGCCTCATTTTACAGAGATATATGCACATTTTTTCTTCTCCCAGGCTCCAAAAACTCATGGCCATCCAGATCAATATCATGAGGCTCAACCACCAGCACGCATCATGATACTGAGCAGCAGCTACTACCCTTGTTTGGCATGTACATTGTTGGTCCCCATACCATACGGACCATCAAGCTTGCTTGGCTTCAGTACACTGAAAGCTTGTGGTTATACAAGTGACGATGTTTGATTTCGGTGTTCGCGTCGTCTCACGAGATGGGAGAGCATACGGGCAGCTTAGCAGTGCGCTGAAGGAAGTGCCAGCGACGATGACGGCTAGCAACTGTGGAGCTGGGCGAGCATCGCAACGAGTTCATCGCTGGATGGCCGATCAGCTGGCACATCCGAGAGGCACACGATGGCCACTCTGATGGCCATCAGCATCTCGTCTTCGTCAACCTCCTCCCCTGTGATGCTGCTGTCCAGCGCTTCTTTCGCTTCCCCAGAATGCTGCATATGACAGAGCCATCGAGCCAAGCCACCCCGTCCACTTTCTCCTGAGAAAAATTGATCTGCGGGGTCTCTTCCGGTGAGCAGCACGCCGAGGATCATTCCAAAACCATAGACATCACACTTATCCGTGTACCTGCACCATCAAATGTCTGAATCTCAATGCAAAGAAACATCTGCTGAGCTGAAAATATATGAATGGCAGTGCAGGATATTAAAGTTCTAACTAATCTTGGGGCCAATATATTGGAACAATCAAGCAGAGCTTATAGAAGAAAAAGATACAGGCTCTATCAGAATTGATCACTACGTTCTTAAACATTAAGATCCACCTCGACAAAACAAACAATTGATGAGTTACTTATTTGGTTAAAATAGACTGGTTAAAAGTACTTATCCATAAAGTAACTTCCATAAGTTTACTGATGTAGAAGCAAACAACTAGAGTGCTAACTAGGTTTATCTGAAAGAGATTGGAATAAGAATATAGAATACCCATCCTCAAAGGATCTATTCTCTGATTGAGATATGAGAGGTCACAATGAAAAATATCGTTTTAAATTTTTAGGAAAAGGGTGGGCCAAGAACCATCTGTGCTCATGCGGGAATATATGGAAAGCATAAGGATCAAAGGTAATTCAAAAAGGTCAGATGCAGGTACCCTAACAAAGTAAAGATTCTCGGGTTACTAAAAGCAAAAGCTGGGTAACTTCATTAAGCCCTGTATTCTTTATCGGTATGCTTTATATCTTCTCTCTTACTCATTTCACTGACTAAACAGCGCAGCAGCTAAGCATACTCTTCAACAGAACCACAGATAACTTGGAAAACAAAATTCAGAAGAGAGTCTGATAAAAGGAAACAGACAACAGCGATAAAAGGAAGCAGACAACAGCGTTTGCTAACCAAAGCAGGAAATGAAAGAATACATGGACGCAAGCAATAATCAAATGAACGGTCAAAAGCTTGTTTGGTAGTATAATGTCGCAATGCTTATGGTTCTAGAAAAATATCTGATCGGTTATTATCACTTCACATGTTGGCTGTCAGATGTATAAGTACGACTTAACAAAATTATAACTAGCTGTATCTTAAATTTTACGATATTCAGTGCCAATAACAAATATATCACGCATCACAGATGTCTACCAATCTGAAATACTTCGAGTTGGTTGCCTCATATCTGAGAATGTGTATGCAGCAGGTGAACACAGACATGCATGGTATCTGTTTCTAAAAATACAAAATTTAACAACAAAGCATCCAGATTTTAGAAAAAAAGAATCATTTAGAGCTACCTTGATACGTATAAGTTTTTATTTACAGTTAGCTTGCATTGAAGAATCAAGAACTGTACCTACTAAAATTTGAACAATTCAGGTTTCATTTCCCTCATCAATGTAAATCGACAAACACGGAAACCACTTTGTAAATTTCAGAAGTAATAGTTATATTGCAAACAGTAAGCAATAGATTCAGGTGAATTAGACACCAAAATCTGAAGAGAACATATAGATTTTACCTGCTACTTTGGTAGCACTCTGGAGCAGTATAGAGGCTGCTGGACGACTCCAGATCAGCTGAACCTGAATCAATCAGCCTTGCAACACCGCAATCCGCCAGGACCGGTTCGAAGCCTTCCTCTAGCATGACATTGGACGGCTTGAGGTTGCAATGCAGTATCCTGGGGCTGCACTCGAAATGCAAGTGCCGCAGTCCCTTGGCCACCCCGGCCGCAATCCTGTTCCTGGTGTCCCAGTCGAGGCTCAGCTGCTGCGACCTCACCCTCTTCATCACGTCCTCGAGGCTGCCCCCAGGAACAAAATCGTAGACCAGCGAGAGCCGATCGGGCTCGCGGACGTACGCCTTGAGGCTCATCACGTTCAGGTGCCGCACCCGGGCAAGCACCTCCAGCTGCCTCTGCACCCTCCTCATGTCAGACTTGGACACCACCACCCTGACGGCGAGGCCTCGGGGCGGCTGGCGGTGTCCAGCCGCTTGACGGCGACGGTGAGGTCGCCGTCGATGTCCAGCTTGTGGTAGGTCCCGCGGGGCCGTGGGCGAGCGGGCGCGCGGAGGGGAGCGCGAGGTGGAGGCTCTTGGGCGAGATTTGTGGGGTGAAGGAGACGGGGCCCCTGGCGATGGCGGGCGCGTCCCTGGCGTGGAGGACGGCGAGGCGGATGGCGTAGAGGAAGGCGAGGGAGAGGAGGAAGCCGGCGAGGGAGCCGAAGAGGACGCCGAGGGCGATGCGGCGGAGGCGGGCGGCGCCGCCGGCCTGCGCGTGGGGAATCTTGGGGCCGCTGCTGCTGCGGCGGCGGAGGGGGAGGCGCGGCGGCTGGGACTGGGCGGACAGGGGCTCCGAGTGGAGCGGCTGGGAGGCGGCCGGCCGCGAGCAGAGCGGGGATACGGCGAGCAGGAGGAGGAGAATGGCGGCGAGGGTTTTGGTAGGTTTCTTGCCCACCAACATCCCGCCTCCTCCTCGCGCCATGAAACCAAGAACAGATTGACAGGAAGAAGAAGACGAAGAAAAACCCCTCGTTGGGCTAATCTACGCAAAATGCTCAACGGATAGGATCAAAGGGGAGAGCTCTGGTTCATCCCTCGGCTCAAGATGCCATTTTCTGCTTGTTTTCTCGCTCATCAGCCAGAGACTGGTTGCAGTGAAGAGCGGATGGTCGCTCTACAGAAACGAGGAACTCGATTAACAGCGCTTCTTCAGCTCGACAGATTTTGCAAGAGAGAGAGAGAGAGAGAGAGAGGAGGATTGTTGCTCCAGAACTGGAGAGTAGTCGCAGTATCAAACTTGAACACAGGTAGAAGTACCTGAAGAAGAAGAAATACCACCGGAACAGAAACGGCAAACACGCCTCTTCTTTCTCCTCGCGAGCCACCACGGCAGAGCAGGGCGCACGCAGCCCTCGCCTCCCACCAAGACGCCACCGAGGTTGAGCTTCCTCAACGCCCACCCGCAACCTCTCTCTCTCTCTCTTCTCCTGCGCAGAGCTTTAAGTTGAAACGGAACGGCGGAGCAAGAAACAAACCCCAGCCTCTCTCTCACGCGCGCAGAGGCAGAGCTCGTCGAAAGCGGCAGCAGCAGCGAGTTTTAGTCGGAGAGCAGGACAGAGCGGCGTGGCATTTGATTTGGCGTGGGGGAATCAAAAGCTTTCCGCGGCGCATCTCTCACCTCAGCACGCACACAAACACAGCCACAGCCAGACACAAGACCACGCAGACATTCTCCTCTCCCTGGATTCCTTCCCACCACTTTTTACTCTCCTCCGGTTACCGCGAACCTCTCCGGTGACCGCTCCTCGTGTGGCTTTAGCGTAGACCTCTAGAGAGAGAGGAGCCCGAGACGGAGCAGGGAGGCGTCGATATCCGTGCCGCCACGCCCAGAACCTGTCGCCAAAAACTTATTTTTTACCCTGTCCCTCCTCAAAGTGAGAAGAGGACCCCCCCTCTCTCTCCCCCTTCGCCTGCACAGGACTGTACTGTACTGAGCCGCAATAAATTCTCTTTTCCAGATTTGGTAGGGGATTTCACCACGGTCAATGAGGAAATTTCACAGCTCCAAAATGGACACGCGCTAACACTCAAATTCGGAGGAAATTTCACTCACTATTACTCACCGTCGTACAAACTACTCACTTGACATATTCGTATAGGTCTAGGTCTAACCGTAGATTAATCTGATTGGCAACCGTTTTAAAAAGTACGGAGTAAGATTATATAAATATAGAGAGTAATATTGTCAATTTTTCAAATTCATAAGTATCTCATTTTTCTTAGAAATCATCGAACTCGTGAGTACCATTGATCAATTCTATAAGTTAGTTAAATTAATCTACGATTTAGACATGTGTGTAACGTATTACATGAATAGTTTCTGAAAAAAAACATATAAAAGAGTAGATTCTGCAAGAGTGACAACAATACTTATG